>CM076570.1:1189063913-1189333356 GCA_034641835.2 Pinus albicaulis | reverse complement strand
TTTCCTTTAGATGCTCCGTCAAAGAAGATCGTTGTTATGCCTTGCTTTCGCCACCAGCTCTGAAATTCTTCATCTTTTCCTCTTAATCTCCACTCTGGATTTTGTTGTGGTCTCACTGCACTTTGATTTCTGTTTCTATATACATATGTGCCAAGCCATTTTCTTTCAGCAGGAAGTAGTGTGGACTCATCTTTTAGCTGTTGATTGCTCAGGGTTTCAAGGAGTAGGCCTTTTGCTTTGGCTGCTACTGTAGTTGGTTTCCAGCTTGTATTATTAAAGATCTGTTCATTCCTAGCTATCCACAGCTTCCAGCAAACGTATTTTGGGATCGTGATCCACACCTTGGCCCATAATGTATTGTTGTTGATGCTCGTGGGATATCGATCTTTCCATGTCCTGAAGAGTTCTACTGTTGTCAGATTTTCTGGTATCGCGCTATTCAGACCATGAAGGATTAGCTCCCAAACTTTTGTTGCAAATGAACAAGCTACGAATAGGTGATCGATTGTTTCGTCATTTTGTTTGCAGAGGGCGCATCTATGCGGCCCTATTATGCTTCTCTTCATGAGATTTTCTCCTGTTAGTATCTTCCTCTGCATAACTGTCCAAAAGAAAAAGTTGATTTTAGGGAGCGCCATCGCATCCCACACTTGCTTCCAGAAGATTGGGGGTTGCTTGCTATTTCGCTGAGGTTGCTGTGCATCATAACCGTTTGCTGTGGTATAATTACCTGAGGGCCCCCATCCCCAGCTGTCGACTGCGTTCAAATGCACGGGAGCTGCGTTTTGCAGGTCATCTTTGAGAAGTTTTAGTTGCTGGTTTAGATGGCTTGGAATGTCGTTGAACTTCCACGACTTCCAACTGCCCTGTGCGTCCCACTCTGAGATGTCTGATAGTCGATTTATACCTCTGTCTTTTAGCAGGGAGCGCAGGTCAGCGTACTCTGCCTTTTGGTCCAGCGGGTCGTTCCCCATTAGACTGTCAGTCCAGAGCTTGGACTTACTTCCATTTCCAGGCGATCTGTATAAATGCTTGCAGAAGACAGGAATGCTTCGTTTGCAGAGTTCCCAGAGTTTAGTTCCATGCTTCCTGTCTGCGTTGTCTAAATTTCTTAGCGTTGCTCCAGGCAGATATTTGTGTCTGAGCGTTCTGCAAGCTGAGTGATTGGGGTCAGTGAACATATGCCAAAGTATTTTGCATCCAAGGGCGATGTTTATTTGCTCAGCATCTCTTATCTGCAACCCTCCATCTCTGAGTGGGCGTTTTACTGTGTCCCACTTCACCAAGTGAAATTTTCTTTGGTTTCCCCTTCCTCCATGCCATAAGAAGTCTCTCAAAAGCTTATTTAATTGACCTATGATTGATTTAGGGGCCATCAAGAACGATGCCTGGTATATTGGCAGGGCAGTGAGCACTGTTTTTATTAGGATGAGTTTGCCTCCATGGGTGAGCCACTGCCCACCCCATGATTCGATTTTTGTCTTGATTTTGGTCAGGACTTCCTCCCACAGAACTCTCTTGTTGATGCCCAGGGTGAGTGGCAGCCCAAGATATTTGATTTTATCCCATTTTGAATATCCTTTGAACCCCAATATATTTGCTACATTCTGTGTTTCTGCTTCTTCAGCATTCCAGCTGTAGACAACACTCTTTCTTTCGTTTACCAAGGCCCCTGAGACTTTGCAGTATGCCTGTAATGTGGACTTGTATGCATTGGCTATTCTGCGGGAGGCCCCACCTAGCATGAGTGTGTCATCAGCAAAAAGGGCGTGGTTGATGGGATCCAGTTCTTTCCTTATTCGCAGACCTGGAGCATCTCCATTTGTTTTGTCAAGCTCAAGTTTTCTGCTCAAAGTGTCCGCCAGGAGTATATACAGGTAGGGAGAGAGGGGGCATCCTTGCCTTAGTCCTCTCATTGCTTGAAAGAAGCTGGCTGGCCTCCCATTTTCCAGTGGGGCAATCCATGGCCTGCTGGTGCAGGCTTTTATTAATTCTACGAACTCTTCCGAGAAACCAAAACTTCGAAGAACTTTGTATAGGAATGTCAAGTTGACTCTGTCAAATGCATTGGCCATGTCAAGTTTGACCAGCATTCCTTTCTCCTTTCTTGTGTTGCTGGAGTGAATAGTTTCCTGGACTTGGATGACGTTATCCAGAATATGTCTTCCTTTAACGAAGCCTCCTTGTGATGGGGAGATTAGATTACCTAGCAGAGGTTTCATTCTATTGGCTATAATCTTCGCTATTATTTTATATGAAGCATTACATAATGAGATTGGCCTGAACCTTTCAAAGGATTCCGGATTGGTTTCCTTTGGGATTAATGCTAGGAAAGTTGAGTTTGTGTTGCCTCCCAACTTTGCTTTCTGCAGGAAGTCTCTGATCATTCTAATTAAATCTGTTTTTATTATATCCCAGCATATTCTATAAAAGTGAATTGTGAATCCGTCCGGCCCGGGCGCTTTGTCGGGTTCCATGGCCCAGATTATTTTGCTGATTTCTTCCTCCGTGACCTGCTTCAAAAGGGCTTTGTTATCCTCCTTGGATACCAATGGTGGGATATTTTTGAGGAACTCTTCATTTTCTTCCTTATTTCCTTCATTTCCTTTGCTATACAGTCTTTGGAAGTGAGTGCTTGCCGCCACTTTGATTTGATCTATTCCTTTGCAAAGCAACCCATCAGAGGTTTGTATTTCTGAAATATGGTTTCGAGAGAGGCGTGCTCTGCATTGCCGGTGAAAATAAGAGGTGTTTCTGTCCCCGGATTCCAGCCATAGACTCCGAGACTTTAGTCTCCAGTATTCTTCTTCTGTCCTGAATGAGCGGAAGGTATTACATTGGGCTTCCTGTTCCTTGTATAGTTCTGCTGTTGTTATTTCTGCAGAGTCCATTTCTATTTGTAGATTTCCCAGATGTTGTACTGCTTCCTTCCTTTGGCTGCTAGGTGTGCATATGGGTGTCCTGCTCCATTCTTTCAAGGCCTTCTTGGTGTGTTTTAACTTTTGTTCCCAAACATAGCTGTGGGAGCCTGTTACAGAAGTTGACCATGCCTTTCTGACTATCTCTTGGAATCCACTTCTTTCTCTCCAAAGCGGGCTGAATCTGAATGGGATTGGGCCCAAATTCTCTTCCTCCTCCATCGAGAGAAGGATGGGTTTATGGTCTGAGGTGAGTTTTGGGAGGATATCTGTGGAGATGATCCTTCTTTCCTGAAGTAAAGTGCTTTGTACTAGATATCTATCAAGCCTTGCTGAGATGTGATCTGCTCCTGTCCTGTTGTTTGTCCAAGTGAAGAGCCCTTTCTTTGGTTTGATGTCCAGTAATTCCCATTGTAGTATTATATCTTCTACTACATGTAGCATTTGATCCCTGCTACTTCTTCCGCCTCTTTTTTCTTTCCCTTTCATCACTATGTTTAGATCTCCAGCTATGATTATGTTGTTTGGTGATTGAAGTTCCAAAAATTCATTTAAGTTTTGCCAACAAGTTTTTTTATCTGCATATGTTACCGGTACATAAAGGTTGAATAAGGCAATAGTTAACTTACTTGTTATGTGTTTCAATTCAGTGAAGATCCAGTGCTGAGTGGTGTGTGTGTTGAGTAGCTTGAACTGATCCTCCTTCCATAGGGTGGCTATGCCGCCTGCGGTGCCTCTTGCGCTCACTGTTTTGCCTGAATTCTTTTGCCATTTCTTTTTGCTGATTTCTAGAAGAGTGTCCCCTTCAATTTTTGTCTCTTGGAGCATTAGGATGTCTGCTGGTTCCGCTCTCATAAGATCTCTTACTGCTTCTATTTTTGACGGGTTCCCCAATCCTCTGCAGTTCCAAGAGATGATTCTCATTATTTACTAATGGGGGTGGTGCTTGTTCCTCCTTTTGGAGGCCTTGTTCTTATGCTTCTTCCGATTGACATTTCTATTGTGGCCTGATTTCCTTGAGTTTTTTGTCTCTCTGCCTCTTCCTCCCTTACTTCTCTGCGTGACTTCCTTCCTGCTCTTTTGGCAGGCCTCTCCATGGTCTCTTCCTCTGAGGAGCTTAGTGGATCTATTATTTTCTTTCTGGCTATGTCTGCGTATGAGGGAGAGGAGGTGATTTCTGGGGTTGCTGCCGTTTTCCCTTCGGCCTCTTTGCTCTTTCCACTGGGGGAAGTCTGATCTTGTTCCATGCTGTTGATGTTCGACTCTTTTGCTTCTACTTCCTTGTTGGGATCTGTGTTCTGTACTTCTGCTGCTATTGTGGGATTGGGTTTCCCAGATCCAGAATCCTGGGGATCTTGCAGGGTTTTGTTTTCTTTTGTATTGGACTTGTCTCTGTTTTTCGATGTTCCTGCTTTCTGCACTTTTGTCCATTGTTCCGCTTTTGCATTTTCCTGTTCCTCTGTGTTCTTTTTTTTGCAATATCTTGCGAAATGACCGTAGCCGTGACAGTACCGGCATTTGAATGGTAACTGCTCGTAGTCTAGCTCCTGGATGTGCGTCCAGTCTGCTATGGTTAATTTTATCGCTTCCGGGAGCCCTACTTCCAGATCTACCTCTACGCAGATCCGTGCGCAGGAGTACTGATCTTTCCTCACTGCTTGATCTATGTACTTTCCCAGCGAGTTGCCTATGGTTTGCAGCGCCTTTTGGTTCCAGCAGTGTAACGGAAGGTGAGGGAGACGGACCCAAACTGGGACAGCCGATGGAACGTCCTGAGCTGGGTCGAAGTCAGGGGACCATTTATTTAGGTACAGTCCTTGTGGTCCCATGAAGTATGGACCGTTGCGGAAGATGAGATTTTTGTCTTCTGCACTTTCGAATACGAAGACGAAGTAGCCTTTTCCTACGAAGTGACTTTTAATCCCTTCAGAGATTAGTGGAGCCCAGTTTCTTTGTACCCATTCCTGAACTGCTTTGGGTGAGGGCCAGAGGCCTGTAAATTGGCCAATTAACCCTCTGTCGGCTAGGTTGAGAGCTGATCTGCATGTCTCTTCAATTGGTAGCTCAACTGAAGGCATGCAATCCAATTTTTTGACAAATTTCTGTTGCATCTCTGTCATTTTTCTTTTGTTTGC
Source organism: Pinus albicaulis (assembly GCA_034641835.2). Taxonomy (NCBI): domain Eukaryota; kingdom Viridiplantae; phylum Streptophyta; class Pinopsida; order Pinales; family Pinaceae; genus Pinus; species Pinus albicaulis. Next base: position 1,189,328,303 of record CM076570.1, on the reverse strand, counting down.
TCCTGCTGTAAGTTTTTGAAATGCCACGAGTTCTGGCATGGGTGATGTAGTATCAGCTTCCCTTCCGGGATCCATGTCTGCTTGCATGCAGGCTCTGCTAGCACATGCAGCAGTGGTAACGCATGCAGTTGTTAAGTTACCAGCGCTCAGATCTGATCGAGGTCCTTTCGGATTTTTCCATTATAATCGATGGTGATCCTGCAAGGCTGTTCTGTCTGTGGGGTCTGCGCTGGGTGTCTCAGAGCCGAGTCAGAAGGTTGTTCTGTCTGTGGGGTGCAATGTGCAGGTGTCTGAGAATGAAAGCGACCTTTGGCTACGGCTAAGCTTGTTGCGGTGCAAAATTCTAGTTTTTCATTTTTTAAATTTATAAAATGTTTCATTTAAAAAAAAAATAGTAAATTTATGGATATTTGTTTTTTAATTATTTGCACATGGTTTTTTTCATTTTTTTTGTTTTTTAATGATAGTTTTTTTTTTTTTATTCTTTTATTTTAATTTCTTTTTCAATTTTAAATTTTTTTTTTTTTAATTTTTTTTTTTTGTTGATTTTAAAATTTGTATTTTTTTTCTTATTATTATTATTTTTTTAATTTAAATTTTTAAATTTAATTTTTTCTTTTTTGTATTTGATTTTTTTTATCTAAATTTTGATTTTGTAATTTAAATTATTTTTAAATTTTCTATTTAAATTTTTTTTAATTATATGGTTTTAATAACTTAGAAAAAAATGTTTTTGATGTTTTTATAATTTTTTGGTTAATTTTTGTTTTTTTCTTTAAATTATGTGTTTTTTTTCAAATTTTGTCATTTCTTTTGATATAATTTTCGAATATTTTTGTTTTGTTTTATTTATTTATTTTTGTTTAAATTTTTTATTTTTACGAGTTAATTTTGTTTTTTACATTTGTTTTTATATATATATTTTTTATCTAAGTTTTGTGTTTTATTACCAACATGAAAATCACCACTCTAAAAAAAAAAGGTTGATGCTGCATCAATACGTTTCAAAATTAGCATGAAAATCACTGCTCTAAAAAAAAAAATTGATGCTGCATCAATACGTTTCAAAATTAGCATGAAAATCACTAACATTTTAAAACAAATATTCATATTTCATAAATTAAAAAATAGAGTGTCAAAAATGTGCACAAAAAAAAAAGGGGTGATTCTGCATCACCACTTTTCAAAATCAAGTGCTTTTTATGCTACCAAAAAAAAGTAGGTAACAGTGCGGTTACCTATTTCATCGGTAACAGTGTTTTTTGGTGAAGCTCGACCTGGTGAGGTAGATATCAATCATGGAGTACCAAGCACTGGGCACTTACTTCAGCCCATACAACTCTCACTTGAGTCAGCACACATGTGAATCTCTATCAAAGGACTCAAAAACTTCAGGTTGTTCAATGTACACCTCCTCCTCAATAACTCCATTAAGGAATGCTATTGTCGCATCCATATGGTGGATCTTCCACCCCATATGTGCAACCAGATCAAGAATCGATCTGATGGAAGAGTACCTTCTAGAGGAGAAAATGTCTCTTCAAAGTCGATCCCTTCTACATGAGAATACCCCTTGGCCACAAATATGGCCTTGTGCTTCTCGATGCTTATGTTTTGTGCATGATTTACCTTGTAAAACCATCTCGAACCTACCACTGATTTTTCTGTTGGTCTTGGTACCAATTCTCAAACACTATTTATGAAAATGGAATCATATTCCTCTGCCATAGAATCAACCCATAAAATTTTCTCTATTGCTTCCTCGAATGAGGTTGGTTCTGTATATACTAGATCACTCATCAGAGCCATGTAGCTAGTGTACCCATCTAGTGACCTCCTCTACCTGCGATGTGATGTGAGTACTCCCACATTGTCTCTAGCATCCTACGATAATATGTTAGCTTCCATAGTTCATTTCCTTCCTTCCCTGTATGTCTTTTCTTGAGTGGTTGTCTCCACTCTCTGCTCCTTTTCTTGTGGCTGCTCCACATATTCATGAGGTTCTTCCTTTGGATTCAAAATATCTTGATATGCATGAAATTGAAGCTCCCTCTAAAGGGAACACTTCATTTCCTTCTCCTCATCTAACTTCACATCTCTATGAACAACTGTCATCCTGAGATATGGCAGGTACATACGATAATTGTGAGGTGTATCAATGTACCCCACAAATATGCCCAACTCTATTGTTGGCTCTAGCTTTTTCCTTTCTTCCTTGGAGACATGGAAATATATCGATGATCCAAACATCCTAAAGTGTGACACATCTAGTTTCTTCCCTGGAAAAACATTCTTTTGGTGTACCCATCCCAAGAATGCGATGAGGACTCATTTTATGCAAATAGACTGTTGAGGACTCCTTTTATGCAAATAGACTGTTGTGTTGCATGCTTCGGCCCACAAGTGCAGAGGTAGGCCCTGGTCATGCAACATTGCCCTTGTTTCTCCCACAATACTTCGGTTCTTCCTCTTATCCACCCCATTATGTTGTGGGTTGTAGGGTGTTTTCAACTCCCATCAAATTCCTTCCTTTGCACATAAATTTTTAACCTCATTCAACACGTAATCACCACCGCTATTGCTCCTGAGAGCCTTCACTTTCATGCCAGTTTATTTCTCAACAAGTGCTTTAAATTCAATAAACTTGGAGAATCTCTGGTGTTTCTTTTTCATGAAGAAAATCCAGCACTTATGAGAGAAATCATCCACAAATGTAACATAATACCTGTGATTGGAATTAGAGGTTGTCGAGAAAGGTTCACAGACATCAGAGTGGATCCTTTCAAGGATTGCATGCACCTTCATATCATGATCATTGAAGGTGACTTTTGTGCACTTCCCCAAGGTGCACCCTTTGCATGTATTTTTTTGTTCTAGTTCTCCTTTAGGGAGGCATGTGGTGATTTGTTGCATGATATTAAAAGATCCATGATGCAAATGACCAAGTCTTCTATGCCATAATTCACTGACATCTCGACTCTACAACTTCTCCGCCTTTGTGTTCAAAGTAGCATAGCCTTCCACATCCAACCTGTATAGGTTATTCACTCGAACCTCGATATGCTTCACTTGTCCTATGGTGACGTCTCTTAGAAATTCCTTTCCTTATTTTAATATCACATCATACCCACGGTCTTCCAACACCACAATGGAAACCAAATTTTTCTTTAGACCCAATACAAACATCACATCCTTGAGCCTGATAGGGGAACCTGACTCCCTCTGAAAGGTGAAAATTGATCCCGGTTACATGTACCTTCCATCATATCCCATCTCAATGTGCATCTGGAGTTATTTCTCCTCCAAGTCACTAAAAAAATATGTGTTCCCCGTCATATGGAACGAGGAACTGTTGTCAAGATACCACACACTTCCCATCATTGTGCTTGACATACATGCAATGAGAGTAAAATCAAGTTCGAATTGTGAAGCAAGAGCTTCACATACCTCTCCTCCTGAGGTATTCTTACCTTTCTTCTTGTGTGGACATTTCATGACATAGTGCCCAAATTCATGACAGTGAAAGCACTTGATTCTGGATAAGTCTTTCTTCTTTCCCCCTTAACTAGATTCTGCTTTGGATTGGGATTTCTCCGCTTTCCATTTCTTTTCATTTCTATTCAAGGCACAATTTTCTTCATCCTCACCCTTGGATGAAGTCCCATCTTTGGTATTCTACCTCATTTCCTCTTGTACCAAATCATATTAGAGTCACTCCCAATTTGGTAGTTTCTCCCTCCCATTTACCGAATCTTGGTAGTTGTACCAGCTCTTGGGAAGGCCTATAAGGGCTAGCCTCACCAAATAATCATCTAGTACTGTGACACTAACTCCTACAATTTCATCATGAAACTATGTCAACCTCCTTAGATACTAATGAATTGAGTCATTCTTCTGCATCTTGATACTTCGAAGCTTGTCCTTGAGTGCAAACTTCCTGTGGTTGCTATTATTCTGGGACAAATATGTCAATGCCTGCCACATTTAATATGGAGTCTCTTTCCCATGGATATTTGAGACAATATGATATCATACTCCCTCCAATATGATTATCCTCTCCCTGGCTACACACTTCTTCCCTTGCTAGATTTGGAGTATCAGCTGCTGTCGGTTTCAGAATGTCACTATCAACAAATTCCTACAACCCATTATGTTCCAACATTTCCTCCATGTGATCCTTCCAAGAAACACAATTCAAGCTTCCCTCAAGGGCATACTCGAGTCTTAGTCCATAGAAAGCCATCCTTCTCGCTCTAAAGAATTGATCCTGTAAATATGATCCTCCTACAAAGATAACCTCAAATTCTCTTCTCTACTGTGAATCTAGTGTAGAAAATCCACGTAGATTCAATTGATAATTTTAATATGCTAAAACAATATACTTGAATATACTCTACCAATTGTGGAAACCAATTTAGATCGCGAAATCACAAAACATCAAAGAGAAAGAATTTCAATCACAGAGTACACAAGTATTTCCTAGGGAAATCCTGAGCTAAAAACCACACTATCTATATATTGCATAAGTGTTATAACATCATTTCCCACCTCAGTATACTTGATGCTCTGAGTCATGGCCTTGGGTAGCCCTTTACCTTCAGACTTGGTCCTTTACCTAAAAAACATTATTTTGAATTCCATATGCGACTCTTCCCTCTCAAAAGCATGTTTACATGTGGGTCTAGTTATACCCAACCCACATATATAATTTAAAATATGAAAAATATAGAATTCCTTATTTTTTGGGTGGGGTTTATGGGTTACAACGGAAGCTTACCTACAGAATCCTGTGGCCTAATTGTATCCCAACTGAAACAATTTTTTTGGGGTGGTATAAATACACCTCATGGGAAGGCCCTAAGGGGAGAGAGAGATAGGTATTGATATTATAGCCATTCAGTCCTTGATCAATTCTGATTTATCCATGTGCCTCCTACACTTCCCAGATTGTAGAAACCCTTGTTTCCCTCATGCAAATGTTCATTCCTCTTATATGAAATCCATGTGTATGATTTTGGAAGGAGATGTTGAGGCTTGGGCTGGACGAATCTGAAGGACAATTTCGCTTGGAGTCGTGGTTGAATCAAGTGGTATTCTTCAGAAAATATTTACATCCATAAATAAAGAAGCTTTTTCTTGTTCTTGGTGTTCATGATCTTATGCTTTATACATGTTATGATCCTATTATGAATGATTTCATGTTATTTTTTTATAAGCTTATATGATCTGACGCTAACATCTTGAACATGCTTTAATTTATTACTAGTATATGTGTTTTTCTTGAGTGAGTTGTAGGTTTTGGAGCATTTGAACCCTGCAGGATCACCTCCAAACGTAGGACCTACGAGTACTGCCTCTTCTTCGCATTTTACTAGTTTGAGCATTAGGACTGTAAATTTGTATGCTTCCTATTGTTGTATGCTTCTTGCTCTATTGGGGTTCTCAACCCAGACCTTAGGGTTCTTCATCCTATAACAAAATTGGTGAATCCACTAAGGATTACATTCTTATAATTCCTAGTTTGGATTTTTCCTCTCTAGATCTGGGTTTTCTTTTTGGTTTGATCACATTTCTAGCTTCTTTAATTCATTATCAATCTAGGAAAAAGTTCTAGTATTTTGGATCAGGCTTGTATTTTTAATTTTTTCTTTACTGCCATTTTTATATGCACTTTCCAGTTTACACAGTCATGTATACATGATTTTTGGTCCAAATAAACACGCGTATACGCATGTTTCTTTGTACACAGTTGTGTATACATGCAGGTTGATCATTATCAAGCCACGTATTGCCAATTTTAAATGAAATTTTTATATTTTGTGTCTAGTAAAGAATTTTTGCCTGCTTTTGGTTCCTTCTGTTTAATCATTGATGTTCTTGGAAACCATTTCTTTTTGCAATTTGTCAATTTCCTCTCTTTCTTGGTGAAAAACCTAGTCAACCTAGGGTTTTCACTTTTTGTGAAGTTTCAGTTTTGTGTTTGGTACTAGGGCTTCTTGTTGAATTTCTTTGTTGTTCTAAATATTTGGGATAGTGAGTTAGTGTTTATTTTCTCATGCCTGCCTTCTTATTGCTTCACTTTTTCTTTTCTTTCGTTGGCTTTCTTAGTTTTTTTAGAAATTTACTTTTGGCAATCTTGAAGAGTTTCCTTGATTTTCTTGGAGTTTTCTTGTTTGCTGAAGTTATGTTGTTGATCATGTCATTTGTTTGAGTGTGTAACCTCTTTCCTCTTATTAAGACTTGACATGCAAATGATGTTTATGGCTTATGGAACTTGAGGCCTTTTTTGCTCAATTTGGTGATCTTGAGTTTTTGGGTAGTTTGTTGTTTTCTCAAAGAATTCCTTGCACCCTTAAAAATAAAAATATATAAAAAACAGCTTTGTTTGCCTCTTCTTTTTCTTTCGGTTTATTTTTTAAGGCCTTTTTGTCATTTTTGAGCAAGTGAAAAGTTTTTCATTTGATCGAATTTGCTTGGTTTTGGGAGAAGTTCTTGTTTGAATTTGCCCATTCTTGTATCAAGTTTTTTGGCATCTTTGTTGGGAGAAGTTATTGTTTGAATTTGTCCTTCTTCGTGTCAATTTTTTGACCTTTTTATTGGGAAACATATTTTCTTGATTTTTAGAGTAATCCTATAATCTTGCATTAAGCATTTGTAGTTTGCATTAAAGTAGTTGCAATATATCATTTTTAGTCTTTTGTAATATTTTGAGTGTGTGAACGTGTATTTTGAAAAAGAAAAGAAAAAAGTTTTTCTTTCATTAGTTTGTTCATAGTTCCCTTTATAGAAGTCTCTTTTCATCGAAGAAAAAAGTTTCATTTTGCATGTAGCCAGGTATCTATTTATTTATTATTGTGTCCATAACACCATAAGTTGCACCTCCATCTCACCCCTGACTTAAAGAACAAAATTTAAAATCAAGAAATAAAATTAAAATGAACTAGAATTTTTTTTATTTTTCATTAAATACATCAAGTAGTCTAGGTCATTAGGGCCTTGGAATAGGTGTGTGGAGAGTTAACTTTCCAAGCCCACTCTAAATTTAAACTTATAAGTTGATTAAAATAATGAAACCCAATGTCGTTAAGTTTTCCGGGAAAACTCTCCTAAAAAGGGAGTTAAACACAAGGGCGAGTGAAAGAAGGGAAGAGAAATACCCCCTCTCCTACTTGTCGGATCCCGACCAAATACTGTTCCGCCTGGCTGCCGATACGAACTGGTGACCTTAGTTTCCATTTTTTAGGTATCACATAGGCGACTACGAGGGGGAATATCTGTGCTACTTGAGGCAGACATTGCATCACGTTCATTAGTACTTCTGGAAGGTGCCCTTGCGAAGCTCGGGTAGTTTCACTGGAAAAGGCTTTTGTCTTAAGGTCAACGTAATTGTTTCTGTTATGTTTGCTAGTAGGCTTGGGGTGTAATTACCCCATACTATTTTTGGAAGGTCCTTATATATTCACTTTCGTATTTTTGTGTCTGACCTAATAACCTGAAGCAGAAATACCTGAGAGTTTCTTGATTGGTTGCATATTTAGGGAAATTTTTAGAGTTTTCTCTTTGCTCCTAGACCGCCATAGCTTTATAATTTTTTGAGTCTGTATAAGTTCTCTTAAAAATTAAAAGTGATTGACCAATAAGTTCTTCGATCTAGGAGGATTCGTGGGCTCTCTCCTGCGAGTTCCGAACCTTCTCGTAGAAGGCATAGGAGAAATTATACTAGTGATTTTCAATCAGTAACAACGAAGGCATCAGAGGTTGATCCTCCGCTTGGGGCTATAATTTCCAGGGTGATCCTAGTGTTAGTCGTGATTTAGATAGGAGTGCTCCATTCCTTTCTAGGGTTCTTTTTCCATCGGAAGAAGTTGAGGTTGAAGATATTTTTGAACCTCCAGTTACTCCTTCTTCACCTCTTCCTCCTGATTTTCTAGGTGTTATATTATGCGTTGGGACCTCGAATCATAGGCCAAAAATCCCTATTGTTTCTCCTTCTTTTCTTTTGATGAACACTGCTAGGAACACAATTTTGACTATGATTAATTCTAGTGTGCACATTCCTCTTTTAGGGGAAGGAGGTACAATTGATATATCAACTATCACTCCTAGTACTACAATATTTGGGTCTACCTACATTCCATCTTCGAGTGGGGGCACCCAAGCTTTTGCTTCCCACACTGGTTCATTTTCATTTGGTATGCCTTCTAGTGAAATTACCTCAGTTCCTTTCACCATTTCATCTGTTGTCTCCACACATATGTCTTTTATGGATAGTGGTTCAACCTCTTTTGAGGGCTTTCCCTTTGGAAGTGGTCATATACCTTGTTCTAACCCATCCTTAGGTTCTTTTCCTTTCTCCATAAAAGGTCAAGATTTCAATCCTTTTCAAGGAGGTCAAGGTTTTAATCCTTTTTAAGCAGGTCAAGGTTTTAATCCTTTTCAAGGTTGGAATTGTGCTTTTGGTGGTTTTGTAACTAGGAATCAATTTATGTCTGGTCAACAGGGGAACATTCCTTTCTCCTCCGTAGGAACCTCTCAGGGTTTTTTTCCCTTCGCTAATGCATGGAACCCTTACCAAGGTATATCATCTCCTGTTAACACTTTGATTAAGGGAAATATTCTTGGTTATGGTAACCCTTCACCAGGAAGAGGTCCTACTCCAAATTTCTCTGGATCACAAGGTTTTCCTTACAGTTCAATGTCTTCTACGAACAATCCTTTGCAACCTGGTACCTCAGAAAATCCAGGTTATTATTTTCAAAATGTTGGGAATCCCTCTCATGGTGGGTGGAATTCTCAAGGTCCTTTGTCCTGACCATTCCTAGCAACCCTAAATTTTCCAGATATTTTGAAATTTACTAACGATCCAATTCGATATAGCTCGACTTGGCCTCCAGTTCCTACCAAGCTTCCATCGGACATTCCAAAATTTGAAGGGAAGACTAGAGAGGATCATAGATGACCATGTAACAACTTCCATTTATGGTTCTCATCTAACTCCCTTATTGATGATTCCATTAGGTTGAGATTGTTTCAATGCACCTTGACCAAAAATGCTGCCAAATGGTACATAGAGCTTACTGGGAATACCTTTGCTTCATTTGGAGAATTGGCTACTATGTTCTTGAATAAATTTTAGTTGTCATTTTGGTATGATGCTGGAACTGAGCTATTGGCCAACTTCAAAAAAGATAAGGCAACCCACATTTCTGACCATTTTCAAGAATGGAGAAGAAGGAGGAGGCTCATTAAATCCTATTTTCCCAATGAATGTAATGTTCCTAAATTAGCTAAGCTAATTGGAACATTAGAATTTTGTTTTATTTTTCATGTTTATGAGTAATAGACTAATGGAGGACATGCAACACTCCTTAGATCTAAAAATAAATACATGCTCAATGTGAACAGGATTAAATATGAGCTGGTTGCATAAAAACCACTTGTGTATGAACAGGGCTAAGCTATTTGACTGGGTCAACAGGACCAAATCACAAGACAGTCCAGGTGCATTGAACCTCCTAAGTGATTTGCGCAGTTCTAGAAGGAGCTTCTAAATGTGAAAGGGGCTAACTCAAGTGAAGTGGTTTAGGGTTTTGAACTTCCTCATTTTATAAAAGGGAGGGAGAGGACTCAAGAAAAGGGGTTGTTGATGATTTGTGGTTGCTTGAGAAACTCAAGTTCTCTTGGCTGGTTAGCCAAAGGGAAGAGGGTTTCTAGTTTAGGAATCCTCTATCCTTCCATGGAGTAGCTCTTTGGAGGAGGATGTGTTGCATTGATCCACTATCCGGCATTTGGCCAAGCTCCATCTCTCTTGACAGTGTGATTCCTGTTTAGGGGTTTTACTGTTCAGATATTTGCAGCAAGTGGGATTTAGATCTTTTCATATCTAAAGCATTTAAGTACTTATTTTTAGTGGAGGAGGGCTCTAATCCATTGGAGAGCTGTATTGAATGATTTGAGCTTCATTTCAGATCTTGGCATCAGGCCAATGTGTTCTTCATGGTATACTACGCAGTTCCTTTCCCAGATCTACGTTATTGCTGAAGGATCAGTGTTGCAGGGTTTTTGGCATCATTTTGGAGCTATATCTTTGATGTGAAGGAAGCCTCCTTACATCAAGGGTGATCCATGGATTGGCCAACCAATCCATGTCTATTTTAGGTCTGATTCATTCACTGAAGTTTTTGCTTCATAATTTCTGAATCATGCTGCAGTAAATCTCAGATCTGCTCTAGCATTTTCATGTATCGCTGAAATCCCCAAGGGAAATGTAATAAAGAGCCCTTTGGGAATTTTGATTTATTATAGATCTCTTTTTTCATGTAATTATCAGTTGCAGATCTGTAATATAATAAAAATAAGCTTCAGCCTCCTGTAACTAACGCTGAAGGGTTTCTGGGTCATTCTCTTGTATTGCAGCCCCTCAATCTTAAGGGATTTTCCATGTAAAACTGTTGTTTAACCTTGCTTAATGCTTATGTCATGTTACTAAAATCATTTCCTGATTGTACATAATTTTTTACATCTTACACATTCATAAAATACACAGCCCTTGCTTCAGTAAATTTCTGCATCTTCCAAGTCATGGGAAATCAGGGTTTTTAAGCCTAGTTTGGGGATGAGGAGTTGTTTAACTTAGCTAGACTTATTTTTTTTGAGCTGAAATTATGTATGTGAACCTATATTGACCTAATATAACATATCCCAGATCCATGACCCTTATTTTTACGCATATTTCTGATTATACTCATTTTAAGGCCAAAATCCTCACTTTTCCCCACCTTTTTTTCCCATAAAAGCTGAGTAAAGGTTGCTGCAGCACTTGGAATTGGTTTCTGAGTGTTTTTAAACACTTTTTATGATAGCCGAAGCACAAATTCCTGAAAAATGCGTTTTTTAGGCATGTCTTGTTGAGAAATCCATTTTGGGAACATTACAGTGGTATCAGAGCATGATCTTTGGCTCAGCCTGTGGCTTCAAGCCAAAGTGCTGAATCCCTAAGCAGGAATATTTCAAGCTCTATAGACAGATTCTACAGATGGCTAGGTAGCCTCTAGATCTCATCCTTTTCTCAAAGGTGACATATCCAGTAAATGCCCCTGTAGTCAATCTCTGGAATAAAATCTTGATACTCCTGAAGAGGGAACTTTACAGCGGTATCAGGGAAGAGAAGAGACAGAGATCAAAAAGCTAAAAGAGATTATTTTTACCTCATCATATTTCAGATCCAGGAAGAGCCTCTTCAAAGAGGTTAGACAGAAGGAAGAAGGAGGAAGAAAATGGAACTCCTAGAGGGTTTCAAGAAGCAGAAAGTTGCAGTGAGACCTGCAGAAGGTTTCAAGAAGGAGAGGAAGATCCATGCACTTCCTATCCTCACAAATAAGGAGAGCTATACAGAGAAAAAACCAGAGCATGGCTCCACCACTTGAAAGAATGATGGGTGAGAAGATCTCCCTACTCCCTTTTCAGAACATGAAGGGAATTGAAGAAGATCTCAAGGAGATTGAAAAGGTGGAGACTTGTACCAGCGCTGCCACAAACTTGGAGGAGCAGCCTTCATGTTAAAAAATGGAGGAATTCCACACAGCTACAGAAGAATTTTTTCTTCTATTCACCAAGGTATGATTAAAGATTCATTTATGCTCATTTGAGCACATTATATGAGGAGATCTACATCTTTGCATGCTGCTGATTTAGAGCAACAGAGTTGCATTGCGCTGTACAAAGGTGGTGATGAAGAGAAGCTTGCATTTAAAGATCTCATGGAGTGCAGGAATCTGATTTGGGATGATGGTATCCCTCATGGGAGGTGTACCAAGATGGAGGATGGAGAGCAAGAGGCTAGAAAGCCACTTGCAGATTTTTGATACCAGGCAGCAGGAGGCTTGGCTGCACTGGCTGCTCTTGGAAGAGTTTGATCATCACACTCTTTCTAAGGGTATGTGGCAGGATACTTGCATCATGGAGCAAAAAAGAGTATGGGCACATTGTGTTGGCATAACATTTTTCATGTCAAGCACCATGTTGTCACTACATGGATGGGATGATGGAAGTATGAGAAAGCAGCAAAGGATTTTGTTGCTTGGGATGTTCTTGAGAGAGCAAGGGAAGATTTGATCTCATAGTCTTCATAATGTTGCAGGAGTAGAAGATGGCACTATCATGGTGCAAGGGGCCACTCCTTGGTCTTAGATGTTTAAGAAGGACTTTCTTCATGGGGAGGACTTCTCATTTGTAGCAGCATTATGGGAGATGCCTTTGACATTCTGCATGTCAAATATTGGAGCTATTTGTTGATGGGAGCCTATTTACATAGGCCAACAACGCTGTCACTGTGGAGCTAGGATTTATTGATGGAGTATTCCCAGGATCACTTCTCATTTGATGCACTTGGTGAGCAAAGAGGAGGTGAGGAAGATGATGTATTCTTTTGTCTTGGGTTTCCAAGCATGGAGAAGAGGATTTGCTTCTTGCTTCCTACAAATGGTGAGAACTTTTGCTTGCATTCTCTTACCATCTCTTGGCAGTGCATTGCTCCACAAGAGGGCAAGCTATTTATTGAGCTCCATGAACTTCATTGGGCCAAATTGCATGATGGAGACAACCATCTATTATGTGGCCTTGGGCAAAGATGTTTTCCTGACATGTGGATTCTTAATTCATATGATTAACCATGTCACAGGAGGCAATTTTCTATATACTCTTCTTAAGTAGCAGTTGAGAAGACTACGTTGTGAGGATTTGGGGGACCGTTGGTAATCTCTTGCATCACATAGAACCTTCAGTATTTCCCTCATTATGATGATGATCATGTTTTCTTTGCTGATATTGCCATTATGTCTACTGAGAGCATGATTGAGGAGGAGACACATGAGATGAGTGTGTCCTTTGGGGAAGGAGATCCCCTCATTTTCTGCAGCACATGTTCTAATGGGATCATGGGAGAATTTGTGGCCACCATAGCCAAACACTTGTTTCTCTTGGAGATGGGCCATGTATGTGATGGAGTGCCATGTGATTATTATCTCATATCCCTCACATATGGAGTGTCTTGGGCCATCTGGTTTTGCAGCGTTGGAGGAAGGATCTTTGCATATCTAATATCCATGATGCCACTTGAGGGGAATATCCTTATAGCCCAAGATCAGTTTTTAATCTACACTTATCCCAAGTGGAGAGGAGAACAACATGGGGTAGGCCATCTTGTCTACCATGTGCAGATTTTCAGCCCACCTATTTTGCAGGAGCTCAAGGTGGAGGAACATTTTCATAGAGTTTCCATGTGATGGGGTGACTCATTTTTGGTGGATGATTGCTTGAGGGTAGAGAACTCACATGGGAGATGATATTTCCCAATACACTTCAGATTCCATGCCTCAAGGGAGCCTCTAGACAACACCTTGTTGCCTTCTTGAGATTTGACTGTTTCATGTTGATAGCTATTCAGCTAACTTGCATGCTTGGGAGGGGCAATATGGAGATTCATTGTTGACACAACATCTCATTATTTGGAGGAGTTCATCATATGGGGATGCTACAGTAGAAGGAGGAGACATCTTTCAGTTCTATCCTTGCAGTTGCTTGAGGACAAGCAACATTTGGGAGGGGAGGACTGTAATGTTCCTAAATTAGCTAAGCTAATTGGAACATTAGAATTTTGTTTTATTTTTCATGTTTATGAATAATAGACTAATGGAGGACATGCAACACTCATTAGATCTAAAAATAAATACATGCTCAATGTGAACAGGATTAAATATGATCTGGTTGCATACAAACCACTTGTGTATGAACAGGGCTAAGCTATTTGACTGGGTCAATAGGACCAAATCACAAGACAGTCCAGGTGCATTGAACCTCCCAAGTGATCTGTGCAATTCTAGAAGGAGCTTCTAAATGTGAAAGGGGCTAACTCAAGTGAAGTGTTTTAGGGTTTTGCACTTCCTCATTTTATAAAAGGGAGGGAGGACTCAAGAAAATGGGTTGTTGATGATTTGTGGTTGCTTGAGCAACTCGAGTTCTCTTGGCTAGTTAGCCAAAGGGAAGAGGGTTTCCTGTTTAGGAATCCTCTCTCCTTCCATGGAGTAGCTCTTTGGAGGAGGATGTGCTGCATTGATCCACTATCCGGCATTTGGCCAAGCTCCATCTCTCTTGACAGCGTGATTATTGTTTAGGGGTTTTACTGTTCAGAGATTTACAACAAGTGGGATTTAGATCTTTTCAGATCTAAAGCATTTCAGTACTTCTTTTCAGTGGAGGAGGGCTCTAATCCATTGGAGAGCTGTATTGAATGATTTGAGCTTCATTTCAGATCTTGGGATCAGGCCAATATGTTCTTCATGGTATACTGCGCAGTTCCTTCCCCAGATCTGGGTTATTGCTGAAGGAGCAGTGTTGCAGGGTTTTTGGCATCATTTTGGAGCTATATCTCTGATGTGAAGGAAGCCTCCTTGTATCAAGGGTGATCCATGGATTGGCCAAGCAATCCATGTCTATTTCAGGTCTGATTCATTCAATGAGTTTTTTTCTTCAGAGTTTTTGAATCATGCTGGAGTAAATCTCAGATCTGCTCCGACATTTTCATGTATTGCTGAAATCCCCAAGGGGAATGTAACAAAAGAGCCCTTTGGGCATTTTGATTTATTATAGATCTCTGTTTTCATGTAATTATCAGTTGAAGATCTGTAATATAATAAAAATAAGCTTCAGACTTTTGTAACTAATGCTAAAGGGTTTCTGGATCATTCTCTTGTATTGCAACCCCTCAATCATGAGGGATTTTCCATGTAAAACCGTTGTTTAACCTTGCTTAATGCTTATGTCATGTTCCTAAACTAATTTCATGATTTTAAATACTTTTTTACATCTTACACATTCATAAAATATGCAGCCCTTGCTTCAGTAAATTTCTGCATCTTCCAAGTCATGGGAAATCAAGGTTTTTAAGCCTAGTTTGGGGAGGAGGAGCTGTTTAACTTAGCTAGACTTATTTGTTTGAGCTGAAATATGGTATGTGAACCCCTATTGACCTGATATAACATATCACAGATCCATGACCCTTATTTTTACGCAGATTTCTGATTATACTCATTTTAGGGCCAAAATCCTCACTTTTCCCCACCTTTTTGCCCATAAAAGCTGAGTAAAGGTTGATGCAGCAATTTTAATTGGTTTCTGAATGTTTTTAAACAATTTTTATGATATATGAAGCACACATTCCTGAAAAATGCGTTTTTCAGGCATGTCTTGCTGAGAAATCCATTTTGGGAACATTACAATGAATTCCTTCTAGAATGGTTCTTAAAATTTTTACAATTAGAAATCTCGAAGGATGTATAATTTTCTGGATATTTAACAAGGAGCAGGCTATCTTTAGAACCCAACAATTAGAAATGATCTATTCTCAGCCTGGGATTCTTAGTAAGATTTTTTCGGATGCTCCTCAATCTAAGATAGATTTAGCCAAGCCGAAGCCAGGTCCTCATGCCAATGGGCTAGTCGGTTCGATTGATAATAATATTGCTAACCTCTTTAATTAATTGTAGCAATTGTATTTACAAACTGCTTCTTATATTCAAGCATCGTTGTCAGTGTCTATGCCTTCCCAACCATTAACTATTAATTATGTCCAATCCTCTAACCCCAAAGGAAACAAAAAATATGATGGGAAGAAGAAAGGACGTAATAAGAAAAAGGATAATGATGGGAAGGATAATGTAAACAAACCCAATAATAACGTTGGGAAGGGTAAGAAAGAGTCGAAAAAGTAAGTTAAGTTTCCTTGAAAATTATGCATTGGAGACCATCTCACTCGTCTTTTCCCTAAGATTCAGGATGCTCAATGCTTGTTGGCTCAGCAGGGTTCCTATAGATCCCAGGCTATCCTAACTGACCCTTTCCCCAAGGGCAACAAATGCTTGTTGGAACGAATGTGAATACTGGAGCTCCCACAGGGGGGAACCAAGAGGGGGAAAATCCATCAAATGTATACATGATGAGTGCTCATGTTGATGTCGCAATGAGGTCATGTGATTATGGTGAATTTGAATCCTCTAAGGCTAAGGCTACTCTTGATGTCCCAAAGCCACTCCATATTGAGAGGTCTGCAGTTGATCCTACACCTCAGATTTCGAAAGGCTCTAATAAGCGTTTGACGATTAACCCTAATTCCAAGGCAGGTCAGAAATACTCCATTGTAGAATATATGACTTAGAATCCTTGTGCTATGTCTGTGTTAGAGGTACTCCAGTTGTGCCCAACACAAAGGAGTGTGTTTCTCACTGTGATCGGGGTGGTAGATCCAAAAAACTCTCTTATGATTACATTTGACATGTCAAATATTAAGAAGATACTTCCTCATCATATGGCTTTTCAAATTAAATCAACATATCGAAATATCAATATTTTTTGAACTGTAGTTGATGAAGGAGCTTCCACATGTGTCATGTATATTTCATGTTAGAAATCGAATGGATCTCTTCAAGTCGTTCCTTCACCTACTCTCTTAACTGCATTTGATGGTCATTCTCACTGGCCACATGGCATTGTTCCTGCCTTTCCCATATGTGTTGGGGGCAAGGTGGTCAATATCGAAGTAGAAATAGTTGATGCTAATTTGGACTATAACTTTCTATTGGGTTGAAATTGGATTTATGAGATGGATGCCATTGTATCATCATTATTCTGCATCGTATGCTTTCCTCACGAAGGGAGAATCATTATTGTTGATCAGATGGATTATTCTCTGATAGATTCCAATGCATCCTCTGTTTCTACTATTCCCTTGGTGAATAATTCCAAGAAACCTATTGAGAATATAGGAGTCAGTATGTATTCCTCGTTGATGGGTACCTTTGATCTTCCATCTCCTGTTGTTCATATCAATGTTATTTCATCTTCCAAGGTTCCTTCCCAAAGAAAGTTCTTCTGAACTCATTATTTCTTGGATCCTTCACCCTTACCCTATTCTAAGACCACATTAGAAGAAGGGCAAGTGGGTGGAATGGCATATCCTATGTCTGCAGCTAAAATTTCTTATCAATTTATTGTTAACACTCCAGATTCTAATCTGGTTCCTCTTTCGCCAGAGTATATGGATGGAGATGTGGCTTCGGCTTGGACTCTTAACTCAACTTCTTCTTTGGACTGCCTTATTACTATTTTACCATCTGAGGAGGGAATCCTAGAAGCGATGACGGGTGTAGAAATACCATGGGATGATTTGCATAATCGATCATATTTTCTCCCAGATTTGTGCAAAGTAGAGTCAATTTTGTTTAGCCCTCCGTTAACTGGTCATGTTCACCCAATTCTAAACCCTTTGGCTCCAACACATATTTTTCTCGAAGGTAATATGTCTATCATTTCGGAAAGGATTCCGATGAACATTTCCAGAGATCCCAATGTAATAGAGAATGTTTTCATCGGAGCTGAGTGTTCCCATGAATAAATTCAAATCTGTACCGATATTTTTAAATAATTCTATGATGTGTTCGCTTGGTAATATGAGGAAATTCCTGGAATTGATCCATCATTTGTCTAGCATGAGATCAAGACTTATAAGAATGCTAAGCCTGTACAGAAAAATCTTCAGCTGGTAAACCTTAGGAAATTTGGAGCTATGAAATCCAAGGTTAAGAAGTTGCTTAAGGTGGGTTTTATATAACCCGTTCCTTTGACTGAGTGGGTGTCAAATCTAGTCCCAGTTGACAAGAAACAATGAACGATCTGTGTGTGCATAGACTTTAGAGATTTGAATACGGCTTGTCCTAAAGATAATTCCCCCACACCCTTTATCTATCAGATTATCGATGAATGTGCAAGGAATGAGATTTTATCCTTCATGGACGGTTTCTTAGGTTATAATCAAATTACTGTTCATCTTGAAGATCGACATAACACAACTTTTATTTTCCCCTCAGGTACATTTGCATATAAAAAGATTCCTTTTGGTCTTAAAAATGTTGGAGCCACTTTCCAGCGGGCCATGTCTTATTCTTTCCATGATATCAAGCACATCATCGAAGCTTAATTGGATGACTTAGATGCTCGTTCTCGAAAGAGAATTGATCATTCACATCACCTTCGGTTGATTTTTGAGAGATGTCGTTACTATAAAATCTGGTTTTCGTAGTCACATTTGGTCGGTTATTGGGGTTCATAGTGTCTACTGAATGGATTTGTGTAGATCCTTTCAAGGTTGAGGAAATACTTCAGTTGCCTCCCCTGTCTACCATTTTTCAACTTCAGAATCTCCAAGGAAAATCCAATTTCTTGAGGAGATTTATTGTCAATTATATTGAGATTACGAAGGGATTTATGAGATTGTTGAAAAAATGAGTTCCATTCCTATGGGATGACTTCGCTCATCGCTCATTCGATGCTTTGGAAAAAGGCATTAACATTTTCTCCTTTACTGAGTCCACCTTATTATAGCAGGGATTTCCTCTTGTATCTCGCTGCAGCAGAATCAACCATAGGTATGGTTCTGGTTCAGGAAGTCGATGCTCTTTGTGAGAATGTGATTTATTAACTAAGCTGAGGCCTTGTAGGTCCTGAGTTACGATATTCTCATGTTGAGAAGTTAGCTTTGGTAGTTGTTCATGTTGTCCAACGATTTAGACATTACATAATGCTTCGCAAAACTTTATTTTTGGCAGTCGTCAATCCATTTCAATTTGTTCTCAATAGGCAAATGATTGGGGGAAAATATAATAGATGGATTGTTATTCTACAAGAATTCAATCTTGAGTTCTTGTCTACAAAATCCAAGAATTATTTAATATTTACGGAATTAATCTCGGAGTTGCCTTGTGGAGAAGAAATAGTTTATGAGGATTCATTACCTAATGAACATATTTTCCTTATTTCTTCACAAGATACTTGGTATGGGGATATTATTATATATCTTTAGAATTCAGTGTTTCCCCTCACTTTTTCAAAGGATGAGTGAAGAAAATTGCGTCACTTGGCTAAAAGCTATGTTATCATTGGTGACACTTTATATCATCACGGGGTTGATTCAATCCTTAGACGTTGGTTAACCCTAGAAGAAGAATATGAGGTAGTGCTGAATGATTTTCACACTAGAGCTTGTGGTGGCCATTTTTCAAGGCTTGATACAACCCAAAACAATTTGCGTGCTAGATATTTTTGGCCTTAGATCTTCAAAGATTATGTTGAAGTGGTCAAGAAATGTCATCCTTGTCAAGTCTATACTTGGAATATGTGAGCTCATCCAGCTCTGCTCTTTCCTGTTATTACCATCAGTCCATTCACAAAGTGGGGAATCAATTTTACAACTTGTAACCCGCCTTCAGCAAAGGATCATAAGTATATCATTGTAGCAGTGGACTACTTCACTAAGTGGGTCGAGGCTATGCCTACTTTCGTGAACGATGGTGAAACAACAACCCTGTTTATTTTTAACCAAGCTATTTCTCATTTTGGTATTCCTAAAGAGATTTTCACTAACCATGGGAGTCATTTTCAGAACTCCAAGATGGCTGAGTTGGCTCTCAAGTTAGGTTTATGGGAGGAGCATTCATCTCCTTATTATCCTCAGGCCAATGGGAAAGTGGAAGCTGTGAATAAACCCTTGAAGGTTATCCTGTAGAGGATGATCAATAAATCTTGATCCAATTGGCACATTATGTTGTATCATGCACTTTGGGCATAGCGGATGTGACTTAAGATTGCAACTGGTTTCAATCCTTTTCAACTAGTTTACGGGTTGGAATCAATCTTCCTTGTGGAATGTGGAATTCCTTCTCTTAAACTAGTTGTTTAACTTCTTCTAGACACTACCAGTCTTGAAGAACAACTCATTTATTTAGAATGCCTTGATGATCAGCGTCAAGATGCAACCACTATTAACGAAGCTCATAAGAAGAGGATGAAGGTTTAGTATGATATGACTTTACGACCTAGGGTTTTCTCTAAAGGCGACCTTGTCTTGGTCTATGATCAAGACAAGGATGCCAGAATGTAAGTTTAAAACCATGTGGTACAGTCCTTAAATCATTAAAAGAGTCTTGAAAAAGGGAGCTTATGAATTGGTTGATTTTAATGGAAACAAGATGGTGTAGCCCAAAAATGGGCTCTATCTTAAGAAATATTATACCTAGGCTTGCGCCTAGCATTTTCTTTGGTTTTGTACATATAGTATTTTTTGTGAATATCTTTCTATCGGATTCATTGTGACAGTGATGTTTTTGATCTACCTTGGCAGGTATCTATCGATGATATGATATATTTAGGATTTGTTGATGGTGCTAGTCGATACACCCAGAATTTGGCTTCCGTGGCTTGGGTAATATACTATCCATCTGGTTAGTTGTTAGTCTCAAGGGGCATATGTATTGGTCTTGCTTCGAATAATGTTGTTGAATACACTGTTGTTGTTAATCTACTATCTGAAACAATATTTCTTAGTGTTGGTTCATTAGTAGTATAATTAGATTCATAACTGGTGGTGTCTCAATTAAATAACATATATTGAGCCAGGGATCCTTATTTATATCATCAATTTCTAAGAGTGTGTTTATTACAGAGATCATTTAATTTCATTACATTTATCCATATCCCATGATCAGAAAACACATTTGATGATTCATTAGTTAATCAAGCATTAGATTGGCATATAATTCATTCATCACATTAAACATAAAAAATAATCAATCATCATTTGTATATATGAGAGTCGCATCACGAAACTATCTGTATATAGATAAGAGTCATATGTTCAAAATGTTATACAAAATTGGGACAAAATTTCCTACAAAATTAGGGCTGATGCCCAATCATGTCTATCATAAAAAAAATTCAAATCATCCTAAATATGTGTCTAAGGGCCCTACCTTGGATGAGCATCTTGGAAGAAGACTATGGTAGTTTCCACACGTCGGAAAAGTTGCACCCACTCCCGTGGTACACCAACCACGTGCGTCTGCATAGCCTCTAGCAAATCCTCCACTGAAGCCATAGGCACTTAGTGGGTCAAACCCTCCAGGTTCCTCTGTATGGCATGAAGGACTCTCTCAGTGTCAGTGGCAACATTTTATGCATCACTTCCGCAATGCCTATGCCTCGAAAGACCCTCAGGTCTTACTGGTCCCACATCTGTGTCATGATCAATAATTTTGTAAGAATTTTGTCCTATCAAAAAGAATTTCATTTCATATTTTTGAAAATCCAAAAAAAAAGATCAAATGATATCAAAAATCTTTAAAAAAATCTTACCAATGGCTCCCCACGCAACACTGGGTGGAAGTAGTACATCTAGGTCTACTCTAAATTCCATACCTATGTATAGGTAGTCCTCAATGGCAATGACTTGTTCTCCCCACCAAAGGAAGAAATCGTCATAAAAGGTAGTCCTAAGGACCTTGCCACCCTCTAGTCTTTTCATCAAGTCAACCCACCTTGCTATGCATGAATATCTTGGGATATTGATAGTTGAAATCACTTTGGGTGGAATCCTAGGTAATCTATAAAAAAAAAAGTGCAAATTATTTTACCATATCCAAAGTGCTTGGTCTTGTTCTTCCGAATAGAAGTCAACTGCTTTTTTAGATTGGTCAGTAGAGTTGTGCATTAGTCATATAATGTGGTTAGGCAATATGTCGCCAAACTCATTGTAGCACGTGGAGCTTGATGCAAATATGTTGATCCAGCTACCCTGAAAATTGTGAAAGGAAGGATTCTCATGTGTAGTCCCTCTACATCTTTGATTGGAATGTAAGTCCCTACCTTCTGGGTATTTTCTGAATAGTAGAGGCGAATGTAGTCATCGACATTGAGACCTCCTGGGGCCTTCCCCCGCAAGTTTACTAGATCTCCTCTTCGAAAAAGTCCAGTGATGAATTATATATCCTCTACCTCGATCCACAAGGGCATCTGATCAATCATAAAGACATCCTCTTCTGGATCCCATTAATTTACAAGCATTTCAAGCAATCTTGTATTTGTTTTCATGTTCGGAATTTTGAAGAATTTCAATAAACCACATCCTCTAAGGGCATCCAATGCCAATGGATCTTCCATCACTTCATTTCCAATGGCACTATGTTACCTTTCACTCCAATTGATAGACATCCGATATCATTCAATATTTTCATTTCATCAAGCCCATGTTTCAAAAATTGCGTTGTGCATACGCGGGTTACTTTCATACACAATCGTGTGTACACAATACTTCAATATGTTCAACCCATGTATACGCAAGGGTTAAATCTAAAAATAGAATTCCTACGGTCAAATCACTTGAAAATTACTTGAAATGATTAGGAAATTCACTAAGAATGTGATTGAGGGGATTATCTAGAAGATTCGCGGTGATCCGGCTGAGAAATTGGGCATATTAAGGTTGATGATTTTTTTCTCCAGAGATTTTTTCTCCAAATTCCCAATGCAAAAATGAAAAATGTAAGTCAAAAGGGTGTATTTATACTGAAATTTCAAAAAAATTCAAAACCCACTTTTTGTGTCTATTTTTAGAATTTATTAAAATTTATAGCCTTTTTGGCTTCAAGTGTTGGGATAGGTTGTTTTTCAGGACAAATTGAATACTTTGAGACATTTTTTTACCGCTTCGATTCTAGGACCGCTGACCTGTCATGGCAAGTATCACTTTCAGCACTAGCATATAGGTTAGGGAAAATCACTTTTCCATTGCATTCTGCATTCTAGCCTCCATACTGCGATATGTTTCCATAAGGTCAATCCCATTATGTTATGATTATTAAAACCATTTTCACTTTCCGATTTATAAAATTATGACATGATGGTAGAGCCATCCTTTACATGGGATTCCTAGTTAGATCCTTGCTAGCATGTGTTGCCCATGCTGCAAAAATTGTGTAGGCTCAGGAGTCCTCTTTATTCCCTCCATGACCTTTGCAATGAAGCTTCATTCCCTTTCTTATTCGATATCTTTCTGGATTTATACACTAGAGGCTCCCTCTTGTGAGTTGTTTTGCTACATTACATGTTGACTATTTGTATCCTTTTGCCTTAAGCTGACTTCACTTGGACTCGCGTATAAGCCAATTTTTGAACATGCCTTTCTGCAAAATCAACCTTGCAATCACTTAGCATCTGCAGTTTGACACCCTTTTCCCATGGATAGAACATTCCTTTGAGTGTCATTTACCAATTTCGCCACCTTGCATTGATAATAGGATTGTTTCAATCCCATGAACTAGTGCATCTGTATCCCGACACTAGTTCTTTCCACTGTACTATAGGCATTCTTTTATTCTTTTTCAAGCTTTCAATATGAAAAAGACAAAAAAATATATATATTTCAAAAAAGAGTAGGAACAAGACATTACTTCCATGATTGATGGCATCTAGAGTTAGTTGTGTCGCCCTTGAGAAAAGCACAAAAAGAAAAGTCTTTTCTCCATTGGGATGGGCTTTGGTTTGACTTAGGAGAGTCATAACCTTGTTATTGAATCAGTACTCCCCAGGTTAGTTATCTCTTCCAATCATATAGAGGGTTTGTTTATGCCTCCTGCATGACAAACTTATACAAAGTTATCATATAATGCCATATAATCACATTTTAGTCATGTTTTTGTTCAAGGGAAGTAAACTTGAGTCGGCCTTTTTGCAGTGTCCCTTGACTCATTTTTCAGCCGGCCATACCCAGTCCGTCAGAGTTATGTTCTATCACATCAGCTATTTGGTCCTTTTCTCATGCGAGTTAAGAAGGTCTCCATTGACTTCTTGTTGGTGAGTTTTCTCTTATAGACTTTGAAAAATTGCTCTTAGAGTAGGCCTAGAGCCGCACCCTGCCGCTATTTCCATCATTGATAGGTGACCTTGTGCTCAACATCAATCAACATAATGGGTCTTTGACTGAGTGATTTCCCTTGTGTTCGATGTCAGCTTTAATTATCACACATTGGGATTCATGCAGTACCTTGGTTCCCATTTGACCCTATTGGTGGATTCCTCATCTTTGTGGAAACTTTCATTATTGGTTGGTTCAGAGGGTTTATCTCGAGTGCTAGCCACATTTTATGTATGCCAGAAACGTGCTTCGGGTTGGTTACTTTATCTTTCTTCGTCTGATTTCTTCCAAATTATTGGTCTGCAGGTTACACTATCACTAGATTGATGTGGGATACCTTAATTCCTTCCTTCCAGCAGATCTTTTCCCACAAACTTTGACTCATCGCTATAGGAACAAGTTCTAGAGTCATTTTTTAGTAACTAATGGTTTTCAGTCATCAATGGCAGACTCCTTCACTATCGATAGTGAGAATACATCAATGTCTCTTAATTGGTAGATCTCTCAAATTTTCGACTTCAACTCATTTATTCACACTTGTTAGATTGTACTGGGGTACCTTGACTCTCATCATCATTATCGGTGAGTTGTCTCACATTTTTTAACAGTATACATTAATGACTGGTAATCAAACGATTTCTCACATGATCGAATTTAGCTCATTTATTCCCATAATGTAGAAATGTACCATGGTGATTGGTGAAGACCTCAGGTTTGTATTAGCATGTTTTGGTTCATTTGACAGCTCCTTCAGTTTTTTTCCAGTGACACCATCCACCTTATATGTTGCAGTTCATCACAACAACATCTTATATGTTGGCACCCGAGTTGCTTGTGGTACCATTATTCCACTCTTTATGACTTGGTAATTGGAGATTCAGTTTTGTGACTTCAGTGATCAGACATCTTTCTCAGCATCATTGATCAGTTCTTTTATATGTGATACTATGACATGACTTTGATATGTAATTTTTGAGTTTATGATCACATGATCCACTATTTACTTTGCAATTTCGTTTGTACTTCTATGCATATTAGATCTGCTCCATACTTGATATGCAGGCATGATTTACTTTCACTGAGCATGGGTATGCCCGCCTCATACATGAGATTACTTTATGATCTCTTCCATTGGTTTTTGGAAAGCTGAAACTTGGTGAAATCCTCCCAAGTCCTCGCATGATTCTTCTTATACACTAAATACATTTCGGCCATCATGTACCCTTCTGACCTCATATATTAGGGAGAATCTGTTGTAGCATCATTTTCCACCTCAGTATACTTTATGCTATGAGTCGTGGCCTTGGGTAGCCCTTTCCCTTCAGACTTCATCCTTTACCTAAAAAACATTATTTTGAATTCCATACGTGACTCTTCCCTCTCAAAAGTGTGTGCACACGCGGGTCCAGTTATACCCAACCCGCGTATATAATTTTAAATATGAAAAAAATATGAAATTCTATATTTTATGGGCGGGGTTTATGGGTTACACCAGAAGCCTAGTTACAGAAGAACGTGGCCTATATGTTTCCAAACTAAAACAAATGTTTTGGGGTGGTATAAATACACCTCATGGGAATGCCTTAAGGGGAGAGAGAGATAGGTATTGCTATTATATCCATTTAGTCCTTGATCAATTCTGATTTATCCTTGTGCCTCATGCACTTCCCAGATTGTGGAAAAACTTGTTTCCCTCATGGAGACGTTCATTCCTCTTATATGACATCCATGTTTATGATTTTGGAAGGAGATTGTTAAGGCTTGGGCTGGACGGATCCGGAGGATGGTTTCTCTCAGAGCCGTGGCTGAATCAAGTGGTATTCCTCCACACATATTTACATTCATCAATAAAGAAGCTCTGTCTCATTCTTGATGTTCATGATCTTAATGCTTTATACATGTTATGATCCTATTATGAATGATTTCATGTTATTTTTCTTATAATCTTATATGATCTAATGCTAACATCTTGAACATGATTTCAATTATTACTAGCATATGTGCTTTTCTTGAGTGAGTTGCAGGTTTTGGAGCACCAGGAGAAGTAGAGGGTTTGAACCTTGCGAGATCGCCTTCAAACGTAGGACCTACGGGTACTGCCTCTTCTTCCCATTTTACTAGTTTGAGCATTAGGACTGTAAATTTGTATGATTCTTGTTGTTGTAAGTTTCTTTCTATGTTGGGGTTCTCAACCTAGATCCCATCCCGTAACAATAAGTCAAAAAATATGAGAATATTACAATGTTTTCCTCCAAGCTCAAAAACATTTTCACTATCTCTATTTGTCTCACTGATTCCTAGACAATTTTAGTTCAATACTTAACCAATTTTCTTCCCTCTAGTATCCTTATTTCCTTTCATTGTTTCCTTATGTAATTAGGGAAATTTCCAATCTGTACTACATAATCCATTAGGTGCCTTCCTTTAACTACATGCACCACCTATACAATTTGGATGATTATACAACTGATAATACACTGCCCTTGAACTCCAATCTCAACTCGGTCTTTCTCATAACTGAAATGCATGAGTTATTTATGAGTGAATTATCAATTATATGATTGATCACTAGATGTGGTTCAAGTCCAAGTTCCACTCTTTGACGTCTCACTAGTTCCTCCATAAGTTAGAACTAGTTAAACTTATTTTAACTCAAATAAATTGAGTTAATTAATTACAACTTAAAATTAACTCAACTAGGGCTCCTATTTTGTAGGAGACACTCTACATGACTCAAGTTAGACCGTCAACTCTAATTAACTCAACCAATTAAGTCCTACTAACTTAATTAAATCATACAAGTTGTCTTGTCATATGGAATTAGAATTTAAGTCAAGGGAAAATTAAATTAGAATGCTTTCTTGGTTTTATTTTCAACACTCCCTCTCAGCAAGAAAGGGATTATCTGATACCCCAATCCTTCCTCTATGGAACTTGAATTTTCCTCTTGATAGTGCCTTTGTCAAGATGTTTGCATCATGTTCCTCTATAGGAATGTACTCTAGAATCATGATCCGCCTCTGCACACAATCTCTAAGATGGTGATACTGGATGTCAATATGTTTGGACCCATCATGAAAAATTGGATTAACTGAGAGTTTGATGCAACTCTGGTTCCTCACAAGATGCTTGAATATCATCCATGTACTCTGCTTCTGTTGAACTGAGTGCAACTTATCTCTGCTTCTTGTTGTACCAAGAAATGGTTGCTGACTGAACACTAAATATGGCCCCTGATGTGCTCTTCCTATCAGATGGACTCCTTACTAAATCTTCATCTGTGAATCCTTGAATCTTTACTCCCTCTGTTCGTCTGTACCAAAGAAAAAACTGAGTGGTGCCTCTGAGGTTTCTTAACACTTTTTTTTTTGTCTTCCAATAGAGCTTGGTTGGCTTAAACATTGCTTGACTAAGTTGGTTAACTGCATAACACATGTCTTGTCATGTGTTCATGAAGTGAATAAGTGAACCCATGAGTTTATTGTAAATGGTATCTTCTACCACTTCACGTGAAGTATCATCTTCCTTCTTCAAATTCCCTACTAGAGGAGTCTCCATGGGTGTTAGGTCCCTATAATACTAGTGTATTCCATTATTTTTATTGTTATTGTAGCCCCCTTTTTGTTATTGTTGTGTCCATGTAGTCCCCAAATTGTTATTATTGTGCCCCATAGAATCCCACTATTGTTATTGTTGTGCCCTTACATTATTATTGTTATGTCGGCTTTGATTAGATTGTGACCCCTTAGACTCATATATATATATATATATATATATATAAAGGAGTTTTTGTCATTTGAATCATCCAAGAATTATTCATTTATGTAATGTAAATGATGTTTTCCCCTCGAAGAGGATAGTTTTTAAGTCGTTGGTCTATCTTTTCTTCTATTTTTTGATTTGGTTGCATAATATTTGGTTTCAGAGCTTTGGATTCTAGGGCTTCACAGCTACAAACATGCCTTCTTGGAATTTTCACTATAATTTTTTTTCTACAAAACTTCAGAAGATGAAATTGAAACCGCGTGCAATTGAAATACTGGTGAACCTTCTATACAAATTTCAAATCTTGGTTCACTATATTTTTCAGAGATATGATTTGAGGAATTTAGGGTTTTTTCAAGCTCTAGTAATTCATCTCACACACATGACCAAGGGAAAATTGTCATAAATTTCGTTTCAAGCATTGGATTTTCATTCCGTAAAAAATAATCAAAAGTGAACAGAAATTGGTTTTTCTTGTATCAATTTCAAAGTTGAATGTTTAAACAGTCACACATGGCATACCTTTCAACTTTGATCTACTGAAACAATCCATAATCAAGACATCGTGGGAGATTTTCCATAGCATTATCTTAAAGAATCCAATTTTGGTTTGAATTGTGGTATTGGAAAGAAGACTCGGAGTGTTACCATAGGACCGAATTTCAGATATTGGAGATCTACAATCACATAGATATAAAAGTTTCAATATAGAGCTCCTAAAAAACAAGAAAAATGTATGTATTTTTAAAATCATGCAGAAGTCTTCTTTGAAAAAATAGTTTGAAGTGATTCAAGGGGCATAGTGAAGCATAGATATCAGTATTTGGTTATAAAATGTCTCCAAAACAAAATGATTCTACACCCATTAAGCCCTCAGAAAGCTCTACTATGACGCATGAAGAAGAATAATTGCAACATGATATATTAAATATACGGGACTAAGTGCAAAAAATTTCTCTCTCACAAAAAACCAAAGATGACATGGATGGCTTGAAAGCATAAATAAAAGATGACATGAATGGTTTAAAAGAAGACATGGAAGGTTTGAATGAAGGTTTGACAAATTTACTACAAGAAAGGCTTCGTAATGGTGAAACGTTATTCCATGAAAATCACGAGGAGAAAAAAAAGAATATGAATGATGATTTTAGAGACTCCAATGTTGGGTTTAAGACCCACCACATTCCAAAGATCGATATGAGGAAGTTTGATGGAAACGATCCAGTAACGTGGATACTACAAATGGAGCAATATTTTTATCTCCATAATGTGCAACACACACAAAATGTACGCATTGCAATTTTATATTTAGAGACCAATCAATTGTATGGTATCGATGTCTTTGTTCTCATAAATCACTTGTCACTTGGTCAATTTTTACGGAGGAAATGATAGCACATATGAGGATACAAAGAGAAACACCTTCTTTATCCAATTTATAAATCTCAAACAAAAGGGTTCAATGGTGGAGCACATTTAGGACTTCTGAAATTAAATATAAGAGTAAATAATATTCCATAGGAGCATAGGATTGATGTCTTCATAAGTACTTTAAAGGATAAAATCCAACATGAGGTTTGCATTTGGAAACCTAATTCATTCAAGAGGGCATTCAGGTTGGAAAGAAAAATTGAGAGCAAAATTATGGCAACAAGGAATCCTAACTCTCACAACTATAAAGTTGGAAGTGTTGCTTCTCCTAGCCTTCCACAACCTACAAGGTTGACACCACAACAATTGGAAGAAAAAAGAGAAAAATGGCTTTGCTACAGTTTTAATAGAAAATACACTAAATGTCATAAGTCTTTCGAGAATAAATTATTTTACACAAATGGTTAATAGGAGATAAAAAAGGAACAAAAAACTTTAAAAGAAGAGGATATACGCCAGGAACCAACCCTAGAGAAAGAAAAAATGAATCCGACCATATCTTGTAATGCATTGGCAGGAATTACAACTCCTCAAACTCTCAAGATAGAAGGACATATCAAGAAGAAAAATTTAATAGTGTTGATTGATTCAGGTAGTGCCCATAATTTTATTCATTGTAATATATCAAAGGAATTGAATTTCTTCCTATACCCAGCACCAAAGTGTCAAGTAATGGTTGCAAATGGAGGAACTATAAATTGCTCTAAAAAGTGTCATAATATCAAGCTTTCCCCGGGATAATATGTATTGAATAATCCAATGATTTCCATTCCAAATGGGTTTTTTTCTCTCCATGTGAAACTTCTTCAATATCTCATTAGCATACTTTCCCTAAGAGACAAACAGTTCCCCATATCTAAAATTCTATTTCCAAATATTCTTTTCAATAATTTATCATCTTCTCATCACCTATTAGAATTAAATAATCAACATATAATACTATAATCAATAATTTGCCTTCAACCACAATATGGTAAAGGTTCACATCTACTTCACTTTTGGTGAAGCCCAACCCGGTGAAATAGTTGTCGATCCTAGTGTACCAAGCACAGGGTTCTTGTTTCAATCCACACAATGCTCACTTGAGTATGCACATATGCGACTCTCTATCTAAGGTCTCAAATCCTTCTAGATGCTCTATGTACACCTCTTCCTCAATCACTCTGTTGAGGAAAGTTGTGTTTACATCCATATGATATATTTTTCATCCCATCTGCATTGAAAGTGCTAGAGTAGATCTTATTGAAGAATACCTTGCTACTAGAGAAAAGGTATCCTCGTAGTATATTCCCTCCACCTGAGAGAAACCCTTGGCCACAAATCTGACCTTGTGTTTATCCACACTCCCATCTGTTGCTTGCTTCACCTTTTAGATCCACCTAGATCCTACAACTGACTTGTCCTCTAGTCTTGGGAAAATTCTCATTCACGGTTTATGATAATGGATTCATAGTCCTCTACCATGGAATCAACCCAAAATGGTTTCTACATTTCTTCCTTGAATGAGGATGGAATGGTCTTTACACTCTTGCTCATAAGAGCCATGTAGCCAGTGTACTGATCTAGGGACCTTCTCTGCCTACGTTGTGAGGTGGGTTCTCCCACATTCTCTCTAGCATCATGCATCAATTTGTCAGAATCTCTGGTGCACTTCCTTGTATCTCTGGATTTCTCTCCATGAGTGGGTGCTTCCACTCGCTACTCCTCTTCTTTTGGTTTATGTACATCTTGAGTTTCTTCTTTTGGAGATAAGAGCTCCTCATATACATGCATCTGAAGCTCCCTCTCAAGGGAAATTTGCATGGCCTTTCCTTCATCTAATTTCACATCTCTACAAACCAATTTCATCCTGTGAGATGGAAGGTACAACCGGTAGTTGTGAGGTTAATCAGTGTACCCCAAAAATATGCCCAACTCAGTTGTTGGTTCTATATTTTTCCATGCATCCTTGGTAACATGACAATAAATTGATGAAACAAAAATTCTAAAATGCACCACATGTGGCTTCTTACCGGAAAAGGCTTCTTCTGGTGTACTCGTCGCGAGAATATGATGAGTACTTATGTTTTCCACATGCACAATGGTTTGTTGCATGCTTCTTCCCACACATGCAACAGTAGGCCTTGATCATGTAACATCACTTGTGCAACTCCCACAATTATTTTGTTATTTCTTTCTGCAACCCCATTCTGCTGTGGGTTATGAGGTGTTATCAATTCTCGTCGAATTCCTTCTTATGCATGAAAGTTCTTGAATTCATTCGACACATATTCTCCATGGTTTTCACTCCTAAGAGCCTTCACTTTCTTGCATGTGTATTTTTAAACAAGCGATTTGAACTCAAAAAAATTCAGAACATCTGGTCTTTCTTCTGCATGAATAATATCCAACATTCGCATGATAAATCATCTACAAAGATCACATAATACTTGTGCTTGGCCATGCAGTCTGTCGAAAATGGTCCACACACATCTCAGTGAACTCTTTCAAAGATCACTTTTGCTCGATTGTCCTTATCATTAAATGTGGCCTTGGTATACTTCCCCAATGTACACCCTTTGCATGTATCATGCTACTCAAGTGCACCCTTGGGAAGTGTTGGTTTGAGGGGTCTTGACCCAGGTTCAGATTCGAGTTTAACCAACAAACCCTTATACTACTAGCCCTTTCAGAAAATACTTGCTTGCGCAAGTCCAGGTCTCACCCGAAGTAGTATGGGAGGGTACTGGAACCAGGTTTCTGCACCCAAAGAGAGAGAGATTTTTTAATGATTTGGGTACCTTTAGATCTTGAACAAGTCTGCATAGAGAAAGCCCTAACCAGAAACCATTAACCGTATAACTTACAGAATGCCTTGTGCACAACCTGTAACTCATAAATGATCAATTAACTAGAGAAATATAACCCAATAGCACCAGATCTATTCATTCATCATTCCTTTAAGAATCTAATATATGTGCGCAATCAATTAACTAAAATTATTCAATATCATAGAAATAGCAGGGAAATAACATGCAACACAACTCATAACATATCACAGAGACAATTAATATCAAAAAAATGTCCTTCCATTCATTAATACTTCAGATTATTCTTACAGACTCTTTCACATACCCATGCACACAGCCAGCGGGGTCCACACACATCAAGACTTAGGGTCTCCGCGCACACATCCAGCAAGATCCCTTACCCAGAAAAATTTGCACAAAATCCTCAGAGCAAATCTACCATGAACAACGTACCATAATCTTACCAAAAACTGACTCTTTGACTCATCCTAGACTCTTATTTATATATTTAGCCTGCGTTATACTAGGGTCTGCAAACCATGGTTTGCGACCCCTAGATCTACCCTTTTTTCCCATTACAATGCATGAGGGACTTTGACCCGCCCAAAAGTCACTTAACTTGTGCTTCACACGAATAAACTACTCAAAATATAAAAAAATTATATCCAAAATCGCATTCAGGGGACCCGCTCCAACAAGCCCCCAACAAAATCTTGTGACTCGTCCCGATTCACAGGCAGTGAGGTCTTCATCTTGATCTAGATTTTTTTAGGCCAGTGGAAAACTGTGGTGGGATGCCCTCACTCTACCCAGCTGCATTCTACGTGATCTTGACCAACTTTTCTGAAGTCGGCCCCTCAGTAGCCAAAGTGACGTTGTCCAATGTCTGATTCAATGTCTTAACTGCAGCGTCCAGGTCATGCGAGGTATTCATCGCTTCATCCACCCACAGCTTCAAATGATCGCTGATAAATTGCTTCTTATGACAGAGCCCCTCAATTTCATCTTTGAGAGCATGACTGGTGCGAAAGCGCGCCAGTCGCTAGGCTGCAAAAATGGTGGGCATGGTTACCTCCAACTGATCAAATTCCTACTCCTTATGACATAGCTCCTGAGTGATTTTCCGAAGAAGAGGATCTCACTGCACTATTGACCATAGCTCCATAGCGATGTCCATTAATTCGGAGCCTTTGGCGATGTTGGTAGAAATACTGTCGGTGGCTTCCTTAACTAATGTAGCTCGCTGGCTCGTACCTCCAGAGGAGTCTTAGGCTGCAGTGCAACAATATGTTGCTCGAATTCTGCTTTAAATATTTGGAATTTGGTTCTAGAAGCCTTCAATTCAGCAACCAAACTCTCAATTTTTTCCTGGGGCGCAGTAGAGGTAGGAATGAATTTAGGCACCTCTCTGCACAATCGGTCGATTAAGTGCTCTAGCTCAGCTCGTTGTGCGACTTTTTCTTGTTGTACTGCATGTGCTTGGGTGGATTCTATTGCCTTGGTTGTGATCATCTTCTCTTCTTCGCTAAGCTGCTACTATGCACATACTTCTCTGCTTTGTAGCTCCGCAAATATGAACAAGTGGAGAGCGTGTAGCTTCCCACTCGTTATCCTAGCAAGATCAAGGCCAACCTCTATGCATGCTTGGACCTATTCACACAAGGATGGCTGCTCTATGGTCATTGCTGCACCTGGTAAGGGGAAAATCCTACTTTCTGTTGTGGTGATCATGGCTGTGGCTGGCAGGCTTGCTTGAATCGGCCTTGCCTGATTCACACTTGCTTGTAATGAATCTACCTTCAGCTGCAATACCTGTAATCCAGACTGCAAGGCATCTACCATGGCCTTGTGTTTCTCTTCCAAGACTTTCCATCGATCCTCTAATGTGATGGTGACTATGTCTGCTATCTTTTCCAAGTCTTATTCGGTTAAGGTGAATTTTGCATATCCGTCGGACTTGTCTCCCTTTCGCTTCTTGCATTGACCTTTGGCAGAATCACCAATGTGATTCGTACCTTGTGGGAAATCTGCACCCTCCCCACCAACTCCTCCAGTCTCAATATCATGCTATGGCTCTTGCTCAGTCCCCTTAGCAGTTTCTTTGGTGGTCTCTTTGGTCGTATTTGTCCCGCTAGAGTGTAGCTCTGTGTCCTTTGGAGGAGTGGTATCTTTTGGGGTTGCATCCTTTCCGGATGTGCCTGCTGTAACTGGAATGGTGGACTTGAGCCCAATCTTCCATGTAGGTGGCCATGTTGCTATGACTTGGTCCACTTTCGCCTTTGTGACCATGTAGGGCAGATTGTACCACATTGGGTCTTTGCGTGCTTTGATTTGCACATTATGCATGGTGACATGGAAATCGGCAATGCACTTGTATTTATCATACACTACAAGTGACAGTCGCGGCCTGGAGTGTATCACTGCCGCCAATGCACCTTCAAACAACACCCAGAATACCTTATTCTCCTTGATGCACTGCAGGTCCTTGGAATCCCACAGGTTGGCGTAGTGAGCTCCTTAACAGATGCCTGGCTCAAGGTCGGGGAGCACCGCATCCTCAAGCATCTCCCACGTGACTAGGGCAATCAAAAATAGCAACCATGAATAACATAAAGGCTTGCCCTCGTCCTGTGCCTCGCACACGTTGTTGAGGAAATCCTCACACACATGTTGGGACCAGTTATAACTGACACCCTTATCACATTTCTCTACTAGCTAGATGACATACACAGGGACAACTGATGGTCGACACTTCTGCATCAGCTTAAAACCGAGCAAGAGAGTGCCCATGCGCACCCCAGGTTCAGCGATGCTCTCGACCAGGAACCCTCTTTTGTCCCGTTCCACCTTGTGTTTCTCCTGGACATCATCAAACACCTTCTGCTCATTCTTCTTTCCAATCCCTTTCATTGGATGGGGCCCCTTCATGGGAAATTTGATGAGCTTGTGGATCAGCACAAAGTCAATAGGGATATGGCCTTGAATCTAGAGACAACCATCATGGATCAAGGCGAGTAGCTACCAGACAACAAAACTAGTGATAGCGTACCTCCCAAAATAGGGAATTCACAGCAAGTTCAAGATCCCTGATGTATCCAGTCTGTGCGCCCAAGGCATCGAATCAACCTTCGGCACGTCATCATATAACACCCACTCCAAATAGAGATTTGGGGCCAGATCCTAGAAGGTTTCCTCATTAGCTAGGTCGTGATCGTCAAACTTGATGATGGGTATGTTGCCAAACATCTCTCCAATTAGAGGGACCTCCTACGATTTTAACGACATCTAGAGATATTCCCAAACCACATCTATGTTCTTGGGGGTGCACACTGCTAGTTTCTGCATCTTAATGTAAGCCGGTAGCCATGAGAGCGGGGCTACCAACAAGGCCTCCTCTTGAGCAGTCATGGGGCACTTTGATGGGTTGCGCACAGGTGAGCGTGCCTGGGGCACCTGCAGGGGCGAGTGCACAATCCTTGGGGAGGTGTGTGGCTTGGCTGAAGCCCACTTCGTGGATTTTCCTTTTCCTTTTTCTTTTCCTTCTTCTTTTCCCTTTCCTTTCCCCTTGGCCAGTGTGGACACGACCTCTTCAACCTTAGGGGTGACTTCAAAGACATCTTCAGACCTCGGCTACGAGGAGGTCGTGACTAGCAGCAACTCTATGGGGTTAGTGGCTATCATCCTTTCTCAGAACACAAACACGGGATTGCTACTGTCGGAAGGGGTACCTCGCCCAAACATACAGATCGTGTGGACACATGAAATACAGGGGTTGCAACAAAGCACAAAGTATGAAATCATTAGAGAGCAAAGGAACCAATTATGACCTGCGCCTTTCCTTTTATAGGCCACCATGGGTAAAAACGATTGAATTACCATTAAATGCGACTTACCATCGAAAAAATGGTAAAAATACTCCAATATCACCTCATTAAATGCCAAACACCCACTCCATGCAACGGTAAAATCATTTTTTCACCCAGTTTTACTGTTCCAATGGTTATTTTTCTAGCTGCGCACTACCCCTGCACCTCAGTCGCACCTTCCCACACCTCCTTACCTGTGCACTACTGTTGCGCTGTCATCGCACCTACATGCGCCTTCCCCTCATGGTGCGTGAAAATCCTCCAATGCTGATGTTGTGGCCATATAGCCATTTGGTAGGCACTGGACTGTCCCTATAGGGCTTTAAGCGAATGCCATTAACATACCTTGGAAGGTAGTCTTTGCGCAGCGTGGCCAAGCGCACCGCACCACCATCAATAATTTATTTTACTATATATGGTCCCAACCAGTGCTTACAGAACTTCCCTGGATGGTGCGCAAATTGACTATCATAGAGGAAAACCAACTCTTCTTCCTTAAACACCTTATGTCAGATGTGACGGTCATGCCAATATTTTTCATGTGCCTTCTTTACTTGCTGATGAAAGTTAGCAATAAACCGATATTTTTCCAAGGGATCTAGTTGCACCAAGTGTTCCTCCAGGATGTCAGGTTCTACCATATTTGTGAAAGCCGCAATGCGTAGGTTGGCGACAATATATTCCATGGGCATGATGGCCTCTTGTAAATATACCATCATGAATAGAGTATTCCCCATCAGCTTCTTGCATGTAGTCCTGAAGGTCCATAGCACCGAAGGGATGTGCATGTCTCGGTCATTGAAATTAGCATTACAGACCTTAGTAAGTGCATTCTCCAAGATTTTGTTGAAAGATTCTACTGCGTCATTAGCTTGTGGGTGATATGGGGTGATTTTTGCATTATGGATCTGAAATTCTTCTGTCAAAGCTTCAATAGTTTCATTAACGAAATGTGTACCTCTATCGCTCATTAAGATCTTTGGGTAGCCAAACCTGGTGAGTATCTCCTCAAAGATGAAATGCACAGCAGTGTCTCCAGTATAATCCTTAATAGCCTTTGCCTCTGCCCATCTGGTCACATAGTCAGTAGTAGTAATGATATAACATGTGCTAGTCTTCTTTCTCAGGGGATTGATCAGTCCTACAAAGTCTATATCCCATTTATCGATTGAATGCAAAGCCATTTACAGTTGCAGGGGAATTTCATCTCTACGCGAAGGCCTCCTATTACGTTGGCATGCATCACGGGCTCGACAGTACAGATGTGCATCATTGTGCAATGTGATCCACCATAACCCAGCACGTAGCACCTTCTATGTAGTGGCCTTCCCTGCATAGTGGCCTCCTGCCACCCCTCCATGAGCCTCAACTAGGATAGCTTTTCTCTCATGTTTTAATACATACCTCCGCAATACCTCATATGTGCCCAAATTATATAATTGACCTGCATTCACAGTGAAATCATCTGTGCAGGCCACCAACTCTTTCTTCTATTGTACTGAATATTTTTTAGGTGTCATTCCAATTTTCAAGAAGTGAATAATGTCAGAAAAGTGCTCATCAACCACCTTGATAGCGAAAAGTTGCACATCGGGTAATCCTTCTTCCACACTAGTTGGCTCTTCTCCATTCTCAATTCAAGATAAGTGATTAGGTCATGCATTTAGTCTTTTAGGCTTCACAATAATCTCAAAGTCATACTCCTGAAACAAAAAAAACCATCTACAAATATTCCCCCCAAAACAGGCTTATTGACCAAGTATTTTAAAGTTGAATGGTCAGTGAACATTTTAAAGTGTCCTCCCAATAGATAGTGTCCGTATTTATGCAAGGAATACACCATTTTCAATCCTTCTCGTTCAGTAGTAGAATTGTTGTGCTTTGCGCTAGAGAGTTACCTTCTAGCAAAAGAAACCAGATGATCAATGTCTCCTTCTCCTGGTTGCGCTAAGACAGCCCCTAGAGCTATTCCTGATGCATCCACATGCACATGAAAGACCTTAGCCCAATCTGTAAATAATTAGAATAGGTGCAATGAACATCCTTTCCTTCAAAAACTCAAAGCTTTTACAAGATTCTTCATCCCAGAAAAAGGACACATCCTTCTTTAGCAACTTTTCCATTGGTGCAGTGATCAAGGCGTACCCTTGAATAAAATTTTTATAGTAATATGTATGTCCTAGGATGGAGCACAACTATTTTTCATTGGTGGGGACTGCTAAATTGATGATAACCACAATCTTGGCTGGTTCAACCATCAATCCCTACTTACAGATGATGTGCCCCAACAAAATTCCAAAATGTACGCAGAATATACACTTCTTCAAATTCAATGAAATATGGTGTTTTTTGCAGGTATCCAACATCATGCGCAGGTTCGATACATGCTTCTTTACCAATCTGAATACGGTCCAGTCATCAAAATAGACCTCCAGAAACTTATGGATGAATTCTTTGAATACTGCTACAAATACGTGTGAGAAAATGGCAGGGGAATTCTTCAATCTGAATGGCATAATGGTGTACTAGAAGGAGCCCCATTCGGTTGTAGAGGTTGTCTTGCTGTGATCTTCAGGTGCAATTCTGATCTGATGGTACCCCAAAAATCCATCAGTGAATGAGTACGATTCTTGAACTCCCACGTTATCCAATATTTCATCAGATAATAGTGTAGGGAAGGGATCATGTACGTAGGCATCGTTCAATTTGAGCAGGTCTACGCAGATCCTTATCTCTCCTTTGGTTTTATTTTCTTAGACTACCAGTGGGATTACCCAATCAGACTGTTCTATGGGCTCAATGATACCTGCGGCCACCATCTTATCTAAATCCTCCTTGACTTTCTGCTTATATGTAGGGTTCAGTCGATATGGTCACTACTTGACAGGATGTGCATCTGGTTTCAAGGTGATCCTCATAACACCCAGATCTCCTACAATTCCCTTGAGCTCAGAGAAATTCGTAGGAAATAGATCTGGATATTCGATCAGTAGATCTACAATATTTCCAACGATATCATCGTCCCAGTAATCCACAATTTTGGCCAACCTGGGCTGCTCCTTCGTCCCAATGTTTAATTCCTTCAACTTCAATGGTTTGGTAACATCCACCGTTTGTAATGAAGGTCATGCAACTACACGCTCTCCTCCCGATTCTAGGATTGTAATGTTCTTGGGATCTTCATCACTATCCTCTACTGAAAAATTTATACAGTTGATAATATCCTGCATCTATGCATCCCAAGTTGGAGCAGCGCATTCCTTCTAAGGCAAAGACTCATCAAAGACAAGAGCATCTATATCCTGCAGGGCTTCGTCCAATTTCTCCGTCCCTCCAACTAAGCCAAACGCCACCTTGAAATCCTTTGTCATCGTATCCCAGTGGCAAGTGCATTGGTGAAGCTCCACATATAAATACCAAGTGGTGGGGATCATCCCTAATGAATAAATAAACATATGGACCCACTCATTCCAGGGTCATTCATTCCATACCTCCATCCACATAGCCAAGTGCTTGCGCGAATCCCCTCGGCCAGAAAATAATTCCATGGGTGGGTTGACAGGAGGTTCAAAGCTTAGGAACATCATTTTTCGACATTCCTCCCAATCCTGGAAAGCCTCCTTGTGTGTTTCCCACCAATGCACAAGG
Organism: Pinus albicaulis; assembly: GCA_034641835.2. Classification (NCBI taxonomy): domain Eukaryota; kingdom Viridiplantae; phylum Streptophyta; class Pinopsida; order Pinales; family Pinaceae; genus Pinus; species Pinus albicaulis. The sequence continues at coordinate 1,189,289,010 of CM076570.1, read as the reverse complement.
GTTGCGTGCATAGCCAAGTCAAGTGCCCAGAATATTCGTTCCTCAAGGACATATTTTTCCAATGCTTTAAGAAATTACTTAACACTACTAGAACCATCAAAGTAGGGCATTTCTCTTACCTTTTAGGAGATTCACCATAAGCTCTTTGTGATCTTGAGGCAGCGCAACACAAATACGTCATGCAACTGGTTCTGCCAATTTTCCATCTCATCATCCGAATCTGAGAAACACGAGCTATATTTTTCCCAATTTAACATGCCATCAGCTGTAGGGTTGACCCAATCATCATCCCACGTAGTTAGTTTGTAAATATGGTCAACTTCCTCCTCATCGTGCACCGGCTCTGTATATCTTTCGCCTTCTGCTAGATCCAAGGGGACTATTACCCACGTACCATCATTTTCAAAGATCATGCTCCTCCTTTTCAAGTTGATGATACCTCCCATGTCAATAGCCCAATCCAGTCCTAATAGCGCAGGGTAAGGGTATACATAATCCACAATTTGGACTACTTTGAAATCTGCATATACTTTAACTCCTGTAATTTCTACCACAACCTTAGGCAACCTTCCCAGTGGAATGATATTTTGTTGCTTAGCCATACGTAATTTAATGGTGGACCACTCCAATTTGGGTTCTCCCATCCTCTGATAGGTTTGTTTGGGCAGGATGTTGGCATCCGATCACATATCCAAGATGACTTGATCCATTTCATACTCTCCAATATGCACAGTTATACACATATCCCGACCAGTCCTCTTCTTGTTCTTATAAATCTTGTTCACAGCCATAATATCCATTCAAGGGGATTCATTTTCTGTGTAGCTATCTATCAATGCTTGGAGATTCTCTATCGCCTTCTGGTTGTGCTAACTTCATACAGGCTTGAAGGAATGGTTTGACTGATTCCTTGACTTTTGAATCCATGGTAGATTTTGATGTTGATGCTTCCAATGTGGAAAAATCCCTTCTAGCCTCTCTAAAATTTTCCTTCTCTTTGTTCAGGTCTAGGCTTTCCTTCTTGTCAGATGCCTTTCTAATCCATGACTCTGCAGCAGCTTGCTCTGCAGGTCCTCTAGTGGCCATACCACTATGTGTTATTTCGTTTACACTAGGTCCATCATCACGTGGCTCAGTTTTGACCATTTTCACATTCTCCGTAGGTGTCCTCTGCTTTTCCTACATCTTATCTATCAGAATGGGACATTCCTCAGTTACGTGATCAAATTTCCTACAGTACCTGTAGGACTTCTGCACAGGGTTAGGGAAATCGCGTGCGTAATGTCCTGGATCTCCATATTTATAACAGATTAGTTGCCCTCCTCCTCTGACTTACGCCTCCTCCTCTCCCCCATCCCCCTCCTCTTACCGAGGATCCTCCACTTCCAAAGGGAGATGCTGGTGAGGATGTTTCAGCCTGCACCCTGTACAAGTTTTCACTGTCTATCATCAGCTCATACATCTGGTAGTGGTGCTCATCGTGACCAACCGAGGAGTATAATATGCAATATTTTTGTTTCAATTATGGCACATAGGACCTCAGCCATGGGAAATGGTCAGTATCATGCTGGCCATCCGCCCGGTAATCGTTGCCACAGAGGGGACATAGGCACCATCGTTTATTAAAAGTTTCAACCTCATTTCCTACCAACATTCAATAAGAGGGGACATAAGCACCGTCGTTTGGATTATTGAATTTGTTTGAATCTGTTAAGAGCTTTTTTTATTTGTTTTAGTTTAGTTTTTATGTTTTAATATGCATATTATTTTTCTATCTAGTATGTTTATGTTTTAGCATGTTCCACTAACTTGCTTGACTCCATCTATTTTTTGTCTGTGACCAATAACTTAAGAGGGAAAAACCACCCTTCTTAAGAAAGTGTGATTTGGTACATTCATGCACCAAACACACTAACACAAGATTGGTGACTCCACTAACTTTTATTTCCAAGTTTATTTGGTTGTGCCTTTTTTCAGAGACATCCGTATTTTCTATGGAGTTGGGCTGGAACAACCCCCTTTCTCTCATTCACTATCTGATTCACCCTCGGTGACACGCTGAATATGAAGAACTCCCAAAAAATTACTTGGCAGGAAAATTGCGCGGCTTATTTACAGACAGATGTGCCCCAGTGCACGCGTTCAGAGGTGATCTACGCACGACCTTCCCACCTATTTCATCCTTTTCCGCACGGAAACTAGAAGTAGATTTTTTTCTAATATTTCCATATTTTCTTGCTTGTAAAAGTTACTGGCAACCCATAACACATCTTCCAGCACTGTTTTGGGTGCCCCGCAACTTGTTAAAGCTCACTTTTAGTTGCTTTTAGTATTTTAGGTGTTAGTTTTATTTCAAGTTGATTTTCGCAAAGTTAACACATAGTTTAAGTAGGAGGCAAATCAACTTGCATTCCGAAATAATTTATATTTTACGAATTTAGGTACTAAAACACCTAGTTAATTAGCCAAAAGTAAGTGGCCCAAGTCCACGCATGCTTAGCTATTTCTCTTTCATTTTTCTAGTGTAAAATTCATTAGTTTAGTTAAATTTTTACACTAGGATTTTGGGACCAAGATCGAATTGTCGGTAGAAGAGAAAGTAATCTCTACTACCTTTGCACCCTCGGGTGATCCTAGGCAAGCATATGAACACTCTCTATTGACAACTCACCATCTCCCTATAGTTGATCATATAGATTAACTAGGAAAAATTAAAAGTAGCCCATATCCGCGCATGTTTTTATTTTGAGCAAGGAACAATGAAACATAGTTTAAATAAGAGATTTTGAAAAGGATCATCGCATATCCACACGTTCAAACTATGTGCTTGTTCACATTTTTTTCACACACATCCACACCCTCAATAAAGCAAAGGCACCTAAAACTAACTTAACAAAACTCACTAAATTCTCCCCACATGGGCCACAAAATAATTTATAGTCTAAGTTAGGACCAAGGGGTTAGGCATCCAATAAGCTGCCTTGGTCAGTCTTCATATTGAAACGTAGAAGTTGACTGTTTAGGGAACTTTCAAATCTGCCTATCTGCCCACGACAAAGAAAACCTGAGCACGGAAGAGACCCGATTTAGAGGGGGTTAGGCTTAGGCCTAATGTGTGTGGTATCATTCGGGGCTACTTGACCCATATAATACTCGGTACTGGTAGCTGAACTACCAAGAATCCTAAGACTCGAATGCTCACGTGGGACGATGGTGCTTAGTGGCCAAAATTAGGGCATCCTTTCCCTATAGGTGATGGTGCAGGCATCACTAGATCCTCTACCCTTACCTTGGAGGATTTTCTTCGGTTACCTGGGGCCATCGACAGTTCTTTTGGGACGTTGTGACAACATTCGTAAGGTATCTTCTCAATGCCCAGTTACATTTGAGCATGTGAGGATGATTAGGTCTTCTAGGATTTGAGTATCATGTGCAAACAACAAAAAACCATGTTTTTTATTGACTGATCACATAGGATTAATATAAAGGGAAAATTTATTTTATTTTCGCTTTGTTTTATGTATGCGATCATATTTTTGGTTTGATTATAATTCCTATCCTCTCAAATATTTCCAAAATCATACCTAGTCGACGCCAGAATGGACCCAACGGGACCTCATCGATCTAGACGTCTTTTGGACCTCCCCCCATTATCGGGAGGGGTTCCAGGTCTTTCACCATTTAGGCATCAAAGACGAAATATGACCACCATTATTGGGGCATATTTAGTTGGTAACCCTAGTCAGTCTCCCAACGCCACACTGGTGAACACCCCAATAGGGTCACCAAACACCACTCCTCCCACAACCCCTAGCGGGAAGAGGAGTGCTACCCATTCAGGAAGCCAGGTGAACGCACATCAGGGTACGTCACACACAAACCCTATTCCTAACCAAAAATTATTTTTTCACAAGTCGCAATGGCTACAACCTCACAGTCACCTTTTCTAGATTCATTTAATCTATTAGACTTAACCAAGTTGACAAACAACCCCATTACACAACTCCATATGACCTCCCATGCCGACATAGCTCCCTTCGGACATTCCAAAATTTGAAGGGAAACAAGTGGAATATCCCGGAAATCATGTTATGACATTCTACCTATGGTGTTCATCAAACAACATCGTTGACGATACTATTCGACTAAGACTGTTTCAACGCACTCTAACCAGAGTAGCAGCAAAATGGTATGTGGAGAAGCCCTCTGCTACACATGGAACCTTTAGTGCCCTCTCTACTGCATTCCTAACCTATTTTTAGTTACCCATCCACCACGATTCCAGAATGGAGTTACTGACCCACTTTAGGCAAACTCCACCGTCCATATCTCAGACCATCTCCACGAATGGCGGTAGCATCGCAGTTTTTGTAAAGCCAAACTCAACAATCGAGTTCTATTAGACCTATTCCTGAAAACTTTCACCACAGAGATTTCAAAGGATGTGGTGAAATAAAAGCCCATATCCGAAGAGGACACCATTAGTAACACCAAATAGCTTGAGCTGATCTATACGCAGTCAGGGTATATTTACAATATCCTGTCGAAAATCCCGTGCCTGCAAACTTACAAATAATTTCCAGGCACATCGAACTCTGCAGAAAGTTTAATTGGGTCGTCAACCCAAAATCACCTAAGCAACAACGTTCAATACCTGGGTTACATGTATGATTCTACCCAGAACATACCACAACCCGAATACCAAATTCATCACATGCCTCCACAAAATTTGACCAATAGGGCATCATCGTACCTATTATCACTAAGAAAAAATGAAACATCATTTGACAAAGTCCTAGAGGTTCATGTGTCAAAGGTAGAGTCATAGAATTCATTTTTCATTACTTGGTCAAGGAAAATTTTTAAATTTTTCTTATTTTAGCCTATCCTAAGGTCTAAACCCACCCTCATTCAAATATTTCATGTCACATCATCCATGATTTTCTGAAATTTTTCATTTCCCAAGTTTATAGCACCGAAAAATTCATTTTAGCCAAGAAACCCTACTTTCGTAGTGAAATACACATAGAAAACACACTTTTCGCTACGAAACTGCTAATACTTTCGTAGCGAAATTGCCTAGAAATACACTAGGTACGCTACAAAAGTAAGGATTCCTATCTGTCTTGTAAAAATAGTTGTTAGGTGTCAGTAAATGGTTGAAAGGGATAGGGTAGATACCATTCGATTCTGTTAGGATAAAGATCAAGGTACAATGGTCATGGCTGAAGTCATCATCACCATTTTTAGCGTGTATGAATCATCATTATGCTATGAGTTATCATCGAACTTAAAAATCTTTCCAAATTGAGTCATTTTTCATTCTCCATTCCCTCTTTGCGTGTTTTTGAGCTTTGGAGAGCTATTTCACTAAGCCCAAGATCTGGTTGGTATTTTCAAATGTTTGCAGGTATCACTGATCAAGCGAGGCAAAGAAGACATTAAAGAATTATGGCTGCAAAGAGGAAGACCAACAAAGGTGACCACTGTCTTAGATATGAGCCATCAGACATGAACCTTATAAATGAAGACCCAATAGTTGTAGAAGTTTTTAGAAGAACATGGTGTTTGCAGTTTTGTCGAAAATTGCAAGGATGCCATGTACAGGTTTCTAAATAATTTTCCCTAAATTTAAATGGAACAGCTACAAAAGTGGGAATTTTGAATCTCACCATAACACTAGAGACCATTGTAGTAGCAACAGGGATTCCAAGAGGACAAGAAAGCTGGTTCAAAGGTTTCAAATTCAACATGGAGGAATGTAAAGAATTTATCAAGCTAGAAAATAGTGAGGTTGACCTTACAAATTCCATTCCAAGAAGCTACATGAAAGATAATTTCTCAAAACTAGTAATTATCATTCAGAATTTTTTGACTTATGAAGGGAGATATCATAAAGTCTATTCTTACCACTTCAAGCTTCTTCTACATTTTTTTGGTAAGATATCTCTTGATCTACCTTTTTATTTACACAGAAGCTTAGAAAATATGGCAGATAAAGTTCAAGCTAAAACTAAAGGAAGTGAAACCTTACTTTCTCATCATGGTTTAATAAAATTGCTGGTTTTAGATGAGTTACAAAGATTACGCAGATATTGGTCTTCTTTTCTGTTTGTTAGTGGAATGGATACCATTACCCATAAAATAACTCCTAAACCTAGAGGTATACCATCACCTTTAGTGGCAGAACAAAGTGAACAAGTAGGGGCAGAGAAAAGTGAACCAGTAATGATGGAAACAGAGCAGTTGCAGAGATTTGATACACCTATTGTTTCACCTTCAAAACAAAAGTCAACAATGAGCAAACCTGCAAAACAAGAGCCAACTGTGAGTAAATAAGGCAGCAAAAGGATTACAGGGAGCCAAACAGTGACTAAAGGAAATTTAGAAGACATATTACATGCTATTGATATTGAAGAGACTCCTATAGTCCAGGATGAGGATATAGATGAGGGTGGAAAGAAGATCAAGAAAGCTAAATCAACAAAGAAGTGAGAGTTTGAAGGTGAGGATGCAGGTTTTATGTTTTAGGCTAGGAAGCCCATGATGTTGGCTTGAGGGGTCCTGACCCAGGTTCATAGGTTAAGGTTTGCCAACAAACCCCTATACTACTGGCCCTTTCGGTAATCACCTACTTGCGCAGGCCAAGGTCTCACCCGAAGTAGTATGGGAGGGTGTTGGAACCAGGTTTCCACACCCTGGGAGAGAGTAGGTAATGTGAGGAAGATCCGTATTATATCTTGCTAGGTTTACCCAAAATAAGTCTATTCGTAGTCCTTTAAATAGTATACTCATCATATAACCATAACACCGCTATCAGATCTAATCAGTACATTTTCATCCACGTGTGCATTATCAGATATCATCATGGAGCATTTATAATCGTAGCTAATAACAGATCACAAATATAATTATGAAAAAACACAGATACATTCGTAGATAAATAATCATTGCAGATACACTCCAGCAATAAACATAACTGGTCCAGTTAGCACACAGATACTTTAACAATACTTCGCATTCATTAACATTCAGATGCACTTACAACCAAAATTAGCCTGTGCACACAACCTAGCGGGGTCTGCAAATAATAGGACTGAGGATCTCCGCGCACACAGCCAGCAAGATTCCTTACCCAAAACAACCCAAAACATATCTAACAGTTCGCGCGTAGCATCAATCTTAATTCATGCCTACCTCTAGACTCAAACTATTCATCTATTTATATCGATGTAGCCTACGCTATCCTGTGGTCCGCAAACTATGGTTTGTGGACTTTAGGTCTACGCTTTGACCCATTACAATCCATTTGGGGCTTTGACCCACCCCAAAACCCCTATGTTAGACTAATTAATACAAAAAATATACAAAATTCGCAGCTTAGGGAGCCCCGTTCCAACAGGCCCCCAACACAATCTTGTGACTCGTCCCGAGTCACTTTGGCCATGGGTTTTGCATCTTTTCCTGAAGCTGCATGATCACATCCACCAGTGGGGGCAACACTCCACTTTGCGCAGCAGCATTCTTGGCTATCTCCACCAACTTCTGCAAAGTTGGGCCTTCTATAGCAGTAGTGATGCTCTCCAAAGTTTGGTTCAGTTGCTTAACTAAGACGTCGACATCTTGAGACAACTTGAGGGCCTCATTTGCCCATGGCTTGAGGTGATCACTCAAAGTCTTCTTCCACTATCGGAGAGCTTCCATGTCATCTCAGAGTGCATGGCTGGTGCGCAGTTGGGCCAAGCACTAAGCGAGGACCAGAGTGGTCAGCGTAGCCTCCATTTGTTCAAACTCTTCTTCCTTCTAGCGTGTATCTTGGTTGATTTCATGCAGGAGAGGGTCACACTACACCTTGGTCCATAGCTGCATAGTTGTTTCCAACAGTTCTGGACCCTGAGTGATTTGACCTATAATGACATTGGTGGCCTCTATAACTAGCGTAGCTCGCTGGGCCCTTACCTCAGGTGGCATTTATGGTTGTAACTTGGCCTGTAAGGCCGTAATATGTTGTTCCATCTCTGTCTTGACTGCTTGGATCTCATTCCTTGAGGCTTTTAGTGCTGCGACCAACCCCTCAATCTTGGCTTGGGGGGTGGTAGAAGCCAAGATATCTTCGGTGACATCTGCGCAGAGTCTAATAATTAGGTGCTCTAACTCTGTCTTTTGCACGGTGGTGAGGGTACATGTAGCCTGTGCCTGGGATAACTCAATAGTTGTTTCTTCAATTGTCTGCTCAGCTGTACTAAGCTGCTGGTGCACTTGATGGTCTCTGTGTTGAATCTCTTTGAACAAGGACGCGTGAAGGATTTGCAACGGTTCATGCGGTAGGCATGTGAGATCCAACTGTACCTCTGCGCAGGCCTAGACTTGCACTCCTAAGTCGTGTGGACTTAGTATGAGGGCTACACTGGGTAGAGGGCAAAGGCAGCTTTCCAGCGTACTGATCACTGCACTGCTTGTTGTTGAGGTCGACCTTGCCTGAATCATACTAGTTTGTTAAGTATCGGTCTTGAGCTACAGAGCCCGGAGCTCAGCCTAGAGTGTATCAACTGTGGCTCTCTGCTTCTCTTTCAGAGCCATCCATTTGTCTTTTGCAGCCAGGGTGACCGCATCTGCGATCTGCTCTAGGTCCTCTTCTGTCAACGTAATCCCCGTGTCGCGTTCCGACTGTTGATCTCGTTTCTTCTTTCGTGGCCCTTTAACAGGGTCACTAGTCCCCTTCGTACCTCGAGGGGAGTCAGCACCTCTCGCATCCAGACCTTTTGCACCCAGATCCTGCTGTGAATCCTTCTGAAATGCTGGTTCCATGCCCTTCCCAGTACTCTTACCCTGCTACGAACCCTTCTGCGATGCTAGTTTTGCGCCCTTCCCAATATTCTTGCCCTATCCTCCGGTTTCTTTGGTGGTGTCGGGCGGGGTGACCTTCATGGTGGTTGTCCCTGTAGTGTCCTTTGTACTTGATTTGAAGCCAAGCTTCTAGTGTGGAGGCCAAGTCGCAATTAGGCGGTCAATTTCTCCATCAACAACCATGTACGAGAGTGAGACCCATGTTGGATCCTTGCGGCCTCTGATCTATACATTATGCATGGTTATTTGAAACACTGCGATGCTTTTTTACTTATCATAAACTTTTGGTGACAAGCGCGGCCAGGAATTGATTGTGGCTGCGAGCTCGCTCTGAAATAGGACCCAGAAGACTTGATTTTCCTCAATACGTTGCGCGTCCTTTGAGTCCCACAAATTCGCGTATCGCGCCCTCTCGCACATATCTAGAGTGAGCTCAGGGAGGACCGAGTCTTCAGGGGCTTCCCATGTGACCAATGTGATGAGAAGCAGCAGCTAGGAGCAACAGAATGCTCGTCCATGATCCTGGGATTCTCGTACATTCTCCAGAAATTCTTTGCACAGGAACTGGGACCAATTGTAGCAGACCCCCTTTTCGCAGCAGCCTACCAGCTGCATTACATACGCAGGGATGGCGATAGTCTAGCATTTACGCATAATATTTCATGCCAGCAATAAGGTACCCATCTGCGCACCGGGGTCGCTGATGGTGCTGATCATGAACCCCCGAGTGTTCCGTTCCACATGGTAGTCATTGCGCACCTGTTCGGTGATATTTTTCTCATACTTTTTGCCAACGTGTAGCATAGGGCCTGACCCTTCCATGGGGAGACTAGTAATATGGTGAATAAGCATGGCATCAATTGGGATTTGATCTTGGATCCACAAGCTGCCATCATGGACCAGGGAAAGCAGCCGACACACAAGTCAGTCTGTGATATTGTAGTGGCCAAAGTGAGGCATATGCAACAGGTTTAATATCCCAGAACTAGCCAATCTATGTACCCATGGTATGGGGACTATCTTCAGCCCGTCGACTTCCAATACCCTCTCGAGATATAGCTCCGGTGCCAATTCGGGAAGGCATCCAAATTAGGCAGGTCGTGGTCGTCAAATTTTACCTCGTGGAGTTTTCCAAAGGGTTCTCCAATGATGGGGACCTCACCTAGAGTCAGTGGAATTTTCAAATAGGTGTGTAGGCCATCAATATTCTTAAGCATGTGTGTCGAGGGCCTATGAGGTCGAACATAGGGCAGTAGCCAATTGATCGGTTCAGCAATCCGGGCCTCTTCTTGAGCAGACAAAGGTCTCTTCAATGGGTTAGGCGAATGTGCGTGGAGCACCGCTCGCGGGGACTTCACATTTCAAGGAGAGGTGTGGGGCTTCACCCTAGCCCATTTCGCAGGTTTCCCCGATCCTTGCACCTTTTCTTTCACCTTCTACTTCCCCTGGCTTGGTGTGGACATAACCTCCTGCACTTCGGGGTCGACTTCTAGGACTTCCTCAAATTCTTGCTCCATCGAGACCACAGTCTATGAGGATTCAGCAGGATTGGTTGCCATCATTGTGGCGTGAAATATGAACTCAGGGTTGCTACTATCAGAGGGTGCAACACGCCCAGGCATTAACAAAGTGCGATAGTCACAGAATGTCACTAAGCACAAACTGTTCAAGATATACATAACCCTCTTCTTAGCTATCCTTCTACTTTATAGCCTTGGGGATCAACCAACGACAGGGTGAAACTTATCAAAAACTTACCATCAAGTAAATGGTAAAAAATCTTCAAAAATCACCTCATTCATTGTTGGTCACTCGCTCCTTTCAATGGTAAAATTTTCTTTTTACCTAGTTTTACTCTTCCAATGGCTAGTTTTCGCACCTCCTGTGCTCCCAGCACACCCCTACGCTCCCAACGTACCTCCTGTGCTCCCAGTGCACATCTCCAAGCATCCAGACCTATGACCGACCCCTGCATATACCATTGTTCTGCCTGCAAGTGTCTTCCTTTGTGCACGTATTCCGCCCCATATAACTACTCCAGCCATATAGTAATTTGATCCGGTATGGTTTGAGCCGGCTACCATTGACATATTCTGGTATCATATCACCATGCAGGACCTCCAATTTCATAGCATGGAAGACTATGGTGGATCTCATTCTTGCTAGTAACAAAGTTTTGGGTATTGTGATAGGAAAAGTGGCTAAACTAGAAATTAATCCTTGGCAACAAAAGTTGAGAAATATCAAGAATAGGACATCTTAGCAAGAAATATCATTGTTGAATTAGTAATAGACCATCTTATCCCTTACATTGCTAATCATCAGTATTCTAAGTCTATTTATGATGCTTTATTGGTTTTTATACTATCAATAATATGAATCAATCAATTAGCCTCAGAAATCAACTTAGATATGTCAAGATGAAAAACAATTATATTGTGGCATCCTATTTTATGAAGCTATATCAAATCAGGGATCAACTAAAGGAAATTGATGACGCAATTATTGACAAAGAATTAGTGACTACTATTCTCAAAGGTTTTCGTAACTTTTTCAGCCATTTTGTATCCAAAATAAATGTTAGAGAGACTCATCCTACCTTCGAAAATTTGTGGAAAACCTACACTAAAGAGGAATCTAGCCTCATGAAAAAGGGTATGATTCCAAATGAAGATTCACAAGATTTCAGTGCTCATTTAAAAGGCCACAAGAGAAAGAATAATTTTGGGAAGTTTTAGAGGAATAAAGTCGAAATTCTGCCCCAAATAAAAATCAAAGAAGTAGATATTCTCCTCAAGAAATAATACCTCCTCCCTCTAGAAAAAATGACTTATCAAAAATTGAATATTATCATTGTCATGCAGGTGCTACAAGACTGGATACCACTACTACAAGAGGACTTGAAGTGCTACAGGAGAACAAAAGAGAAGCTACAGGGATGAATTAATGGGATAAAATGAGCCAAAACCACCAGAAATTTTCCTTAATCCCCCATGAACATGATAGGTTCATCCTGCCTCCTACCTCTATTTTTCATACAATTGCATGAAGAATTTTTCTTAATACAGGTACCCTATAGCAAACCCTTGTGTAAATTAATTTTCCTTGAAGATTTATTTCATCGCATAAGAAGGAAAGATGAGAGAAGAGGAAATTTTTTACCATAGTCAACGGTATAATCTTCTGACACAAAAATAAAAACATTAGCCACTACCTCTACACCCGAGACTTCTCAGAAAAAAATATTGAAAATTCCCCTTATATAACTTAGAGAAGGTGCAGTATGAGTAATGGGAGGAGGTTTCAATCAAAGAGAACCGACATAAACCAAAAGAATCCATCAACATCCCCTGTTATGGATATTTTTTTGAGACATTAGTGGATGGTATTCTTTGAGAAAATAAATGGGTATGATGGTGAGTAACCCATGAATTTTCCATGGCCCTCAATTCTAAGGGAGAAAATAATGCCACTATTGTTGTTAGAGGACTTGAAATCCATTTTTACGCAGATCTCATAAGCATAGTAACCACCATATCCTTAGGAGTTCGATGGGGAAATGAGGATAAGGCAATAGGTGACACAGCCAGGAAAAAAATATTTCTCCATAAAGAGAAGTTCATGGAAGACAAAAATGGAGTAATAAGAGAGAGCCTCCCTTACCCTCGGGATGAAGTGGTCTATCACATCCTCAAGTACATATCATGTGAGGGGAGGTTGAGCATTGTGTATGCCTATCAATTTATGCTTCTCTATGAGCTAAGGTTCTAGGAAGAGTTTCCAATTCTAAAGAGGCTCGTTGTTCCACATTTCCTCTTACATAATTGAAATGAGCCAAAAAGTGAGGGAAGGGAATTAACACCAACACATTTCCCATCATGGCCTCATAAATCTCATTGTCATGGCTGCCTTAATCCACCTAAATAACCTTATGATGTGGGATGACTTTTTGGACATGGATAGGGAGGTCTTCATTGAGACACAAGCCCTTACCTCCACACAGCAAGAAGAAACACCAAAATCTAGTACTGGGGGTAAGGAAGAAAAGGAAGAAGAGAGGTAGATAGAAAAAAAACAGAGAAGGAAGAAGCAAAAATAGAGAAAGAATATGATGAGAAAGTATAAACATAGGAAAAAGAGGGAGATAAAAAAAGAGCAGAGGAAGAAAACCTTGAGGTGTCCTCCAAACCTCAAAGGATAGGAAGCCAAAAGAAGAAAATAATCCTCTCACCAGGAAACATAGAACAAGAGGTTGTTGCCACATTGGCCACACTTGGCACACCTGTCAAGCCCAAGAGAAATAATCCTAGGCAAGGCCCTTTATACTTTAAAATGAGAAATAGCATTAGAATAAGGAAAGGGAAGCCTCAACCACTTAAAAAGTCCCTATCATCATTGATGAATTAGCTAGCCAAAGAGAATAAGTGGTACCTAGTGAAGGAAAAATTGAGGAGGTTACCTCCCATGAAGCCAAGTATAGATAAAATTTTCCACCCATAAAGAGGCCCACCACTAGAGCAGTCACATCTAAGAGGATCAAAGCACAAGCTACCCTATTAAAAGATAAAACATAGGGCCTACAAAAAAAAAAAAAGGATGCTACATGAGAAACAGGGACTTCTACAAGAGAAACAGGGACTATTACAGGAGTAACATGAAATGCCACAAGAAGAGGAAATGACATCTAAAGGAAAATAAGAAGGTCTCCAAGAACTCCAAGAGCTTGACTCACAACCTGACCTTGGATCCTACTACAAATTTGTTGAGGGAGGTAGGATTATACCTGAAAATTTTGAAATACCACTCTTCTTTGAGTTGGAAAGGGAAAGAGGCAGAACTCATAGATGGATGAAAATTTCAATATCCAAGAAGGTGGAAGATGTGGGCCTCATGGAGGAAAAAGTGTATGAAATGAGAAGTTAATTGAATAACTTAAGGCTAAATGAGTCATTCATGAAGGATCAACTATAGACATAGAACAAAAGGCTAAGGGAGAAGCTACAAGAAAAAGAGATACAACTTTCCACTATGGCAATTTTATCCATGGAAGCCATATAATGCATGAAACTATCAAACTCCCATGCCATCTTCCTCAAGGATCAGTGGTTGCAATTCCAGATAAAAACATTATCATAGTATGGCTCTCCTTTCTAAGACTACATAAATTTCATTGAATTTTGCAAAAAAATAAACATTGAGGATAAAGCCAAACTAGGTGAGTTCTACATGCACAATATGATCCTCATAGACATGAAATTTTGGGACCCCAACTCAAGATTAGGGGACATTAAACTAATGGCACTAGCCTTTTAGTTGACACAGTTGAGCCTCAAAATTGTGCTTTCTTTCATTCCACTTTACCTCATTTTCCTTTGTCCATTGCTATCCTAGACCCAATTGATCAATGAATTTAGTTGAAATTACTTTTAGAATGATTTACATGACTGACTTGCTAAATTTTGTGATTTTTGCCATTGTAAAGCATTTTGATCGGAACTAGCTGCAGAATGCAGACATTCCATAGCTAATCGGCAATTCTGCAGCTGTCTTCACGTTTGGGTATGTTCCAGGTGGCCTCTCAAGAAAAACCGCATATGGGCATAATCCACGTCATGTCTACATGGTTCGTTGCTCATCATGGAGGAAGAAACGAATTCTGGGTACGGTTTTGGAATGTGGGAACACATTTAGGAAAGCAGACTTCTATTAGGACTATTTCAGTCCAGATGTCTTTTTCCTCTTCACGCAGCCACTTCAAGAGTCCTAATGTGATTCCGATAAGGAAAGACAGTGTTCCTGAAATTGTTGCAAGTCTTGTTATGTGCATTTGCTATATAAACACTTGGGAAACCGAGAGCTATGTAAGATTTGATGTTAGATTTTATGCTAGATTTTGCTTAGATTCTGTGCTACATTTCTGAAGACGCAGAGTGCTATGTTCAAGTTATTTCATCTTTAATGAAGCAGACAGTGTTGTTTTGAAAGCGTTGATTTAATTTGGAGTTGAATTCCATCAGGTGGTAGAGGGCCCCTGCCTCTTGCACGGATTTATTTGCGTAAATTAGATAAGTATTCTAGCTGCCTTTACGTTTTTGAATTTGAATTAGTAGTTGTTTTAATTAGCTACTATAGTTGTACTCATTCTAACTCTTCCACAAGAAGAAGCTCTTCCAAAAGATTATAATGATGAATGGGAAATGGCTATAGTATTGTAGGATTAGAAGTTGAATTCATAGTTGTTTTAATTAGCTACTGTAGTTATACTCATTCTAACTCTTCCACAAGAAGAAGCTCTTCCAAAAGATTATAATGATGAATGGGAAATGGCTATGGTCTTGTAGGATTTAGTTGTAATTTTTGTTGTTCACTATCACAGTTACACTTGTTCTAATCACTCTTCCACAAGAAGAAACTCTTCCAATAAATTCTTAAGAAGTTCAAGACATGACCGTGATAATGAATGATTTAGTTGTGTGTTTGCACTAAGTATCATCTCTGTTCTTGCTCTTAAACGCTTGCCCAAAACATCATAATGACGAGTAGGATATGGACATGATATCTTAGTTTTTCATTGCTTTCAGTCTTTTTGCTTGCATTTGCATTCAATTGCACAGTCAGAATTGTTCTAATACCTCTTCCAAAAGAAGGAACTCTTCCAAAATATCACTAATGATGGACAAACAGATTGTGTAATTTCATAGAATAATGCATGATAGCATAGTTAGGATGCTCCGGAGTTTAATTGCACTTAACTCATGTTCAGTTACTTTGTTTTGAGTTTGATGATGACTTGTAGTTCAGCATTGTTTTAGATTAGTGGCATCTTAAGTTCATTCTTAGATTAACTCATTGCACTTGCACTTCACATTCAGATTGTCATCCACTGCACATTAGATTACTTCAGTTGTTAAGGTTAACAAAACAGCCTTCATTATTTACAAACATCTTCTTGTTCTAAAATCTACAATTGATCTATAACCATAAGAACAGAAGACAACATCATTTTAAGGCCTGAAATACCTCTGCAATTTCCTTATCATTTCATAAACAGAGTCCTCCCTCAAAAGATTACTTTGAAAAGAAATCAATAACTCTTGAGTAAGGTCTTGTGACATTCAATTAAATTGCAGAATAGAGTTAGGAACTAGTCCTAGAATAGAAGATCTTAGGATGGTATCAATGTTTTTCCTCTAAATCTGTTTCAAATTTCTAATCAAGGACAAAATGTTGCATCATTGTAAGATTAGTTGTTTAACCGTGTAGTTAGAGTATTTGCATACTTAGTGATCATTTCTTAAGTTTAGTTTGTGTTTTGAATCATTTGCTTAAAAGTCATTATCAAGCTTTGCTTTTACTTAGTCATAGTTTAGATTTGATTCTGCTTCAGTGTTTCCAATTGCATTTGTCATTTGTTATCCATCAATTAGGCTTAACTCTATTTTTAATCACCAGCTCCTTTCCATTAGTTTTCTAGGCATTTTCCTTGTGAACATAAAACCACCAAAAGACCAAAAACATCATAAATCATCACAAAAGACCAAAAACATCACAAAACACTACACACAACGCATTAGGAAACAAGCACCTAGGTACATACAGTACACTTCACTTCAGCAGTTTACAAATCCTGGTTGACAATTAAATGAGCTCGGTTTAGGAGACTAGATTGAGACCAAACATTTTGGCGCCGTTGCCGGGGAAGTGAAAACTAGGTAACCTTTGTTTCTTAGCATCCAAAAACAATTATATGCGTAGGGAGAGAGATTCAAGGGGAAGATTTATAAGCAGCAGAGGCAGAAGTTTGATTTCTAGAACACCACTTGTTTCATCTAGATCCAGAGCTAGTACACCTTCAACTCAAACCAATCTTCCATCCTTTACTGATCCTGGACTTCTAGAAGATCTAAGGTCAACTATTCCATTAGAGAAACCTTCCACTTCATCCACTGAACCTGCCATAGAAGAAGATCTAAAGACTCCTAGTAGGGACACAAATCTTTCCACTTCCACAGGGGATTCAACCATGGCAGAAGAAGGAGGAGGAGGAGTTTTTAATGGAGAAAACACACTATTTGGAGGTAGAGGTAGAGGTAGAGGAGAAGGAGGTAGAGGAGAAGGAGGTAGAGGTGCAAATGGAGGAAGAGGTAGAATAGGAAGCTCTTTTGGGTTCCCTATACTTAATGAAGAAACCAATACAACCATGAAAAACATTTCACCTTCTGTCCTTCCAAACTTCTATGGACTTAAAAATGAAGATCCTGAAACTTTCTTATTCGAATTTGAAGTGCTGTGTAGAACTTATGACTACCTACAAGATGCTCAAAAACTGAAATTATTTCCTTCAACTTTGAAGGGAGCAGCATTAAAGTGGTTTATGAGTCTAATCAGTAGTTCTATTAGAACATGGGAAGATATGAAACAAGCATTTCTAGAGAGATACTTGGATTATTGTATGCCGGTTAATCATAAGGAAGAAGTGTTCAATATGTTACAAAAAGAAGATGAAAACTTAGAATATTTGTTGGAAAGATTTAATTACAACATCAAAAGGGCGAAAATGGAAAACCTAGATCAAGACACCTTAAAAGCTCTTTTGTTGAAAACAATTAGGGATGAATGGTTGGATATTCTTAACATGATGGGAAAAGGGGATATATCACAACTCACATTACTTGAAATATCTGAGTTATGTATCAACCTTTCAAGAGGGAAATCTAAAACTGTCAAAGGTCCAAGAGATCCCGCTCTTGCAAGGGCAGGTAAGTCTGCTTCTGGGACAATAAGTAGATCAGAAATAGGACATAAACTGATATCTTAGGGAGTCTTAGTGAACAAATAGACACCCTTAAGATACAAAACAAGTAGAAGGCTGAATCTGATGCTTTGGCAATCTTTTGTCCCAAATGTAGAAAGAAACATGCCCTAAGAGAGTGTCCTTTGGATGTAAAAGTTATAGAAACCTGTGTCATTTGTTCCGAGAAACATGAGACCAAGAATTGTCCTTCTCTTCCTGGTCTCAAGGCTGTTTTTCAGGAAGAAACTCCTACAGATTCCACAGAGTCTCCTAATTTTGTATCTAGAAGACCTTGGCAGGGACCTCAGACACAAGGATTCCATGATCAAATGTATAATCAACCTCCACCTTGGAATTCTTGGCAGCAACCTTGGCCCCAATTTCAAAATCAATCTCAATCTTGGGCACAAGGAACACAAAGTCCCCATGGAAGATACTCTCCATACTATCAGTATCCACCATCCTATCCACCATACCCACATTTTTATCCTCAAAATCCTCAACAAAATTTTCCTCAAAATCTTCAACAAAATTTTCAACAAAATCCTCAACAACATCATCAGAACCAACCACATCAAAATCAACCACTTCCATTACCATTCCCTCAAAAATCAAATCAATTGCCGACTCAACCCATACCAAACCCCAATAATAAGAACCCTCAGAATACATACATGATAGAAGGCCAACAGTTTCCAACTTATTTAATTACTCCTCTAGACCTTAGTGATGTTCAACTTAGGTCTGGAAGGATACTTGAAAAGTGGAAACCTTCTGTGATCATACAAGAACAAGATAATTCTGAGGAAGACTCTCTACGGGTGAATAAAAGTCTTGAGGAAGACACATCCTCTCAAGACCCACACATTGAAAAACTAAAACAAAAAGATCCAATAAATCCAACTCCTGTATTAGAGCAACCATCCACATCTACTTCTATACCTCCTTTTCCGGAAAGATTACAAATTGATAGAGGTGTAGAAAAACAAATCATGGTGCCTAATTATGATTTCTTAGATGAATTGAGAAATGTTTGCATTAAAATTCCATTATTGTAAGCCATCAAGGAAATCCCAATTTTAGCCAAAACAATAAAGGAGTTGAGTATGAAGACAACAAGAAAAAGAATAAGAGAAACCAAGAAAATTCAACTGTTAGGACAAATAGCAGACATTATGATGGGCAAGATTACTATTCCAAAGTACCTTGACCCAGGAAATCCAGTTGTCAAAATTCACATCAATGGAATTGAAATTCAAAACACACTCATTGACTTAGGAGCAGCAATAAATATCATGAGTAGACAAATCATGGACAAGCTGAAACTTCCTAATCTTCTCTTTACACCCACACTATTACAATTAGCAGATAGATCTGTGATCAGACCAGATGGGGTAATAGAAGACATTCCAGTGTCCCTAGACTCTTGGGAGTACCCTGTGGATTTCATGATCCTGACACCCGAGAATAATCTAGGAGGCCATCCTGTTATACTAGGAAGACCTTGGTTGGCTACAGCTGATGCTTTTATTAGTTGTAGGTCCGGTGATATGTATATTTATGATGGTAGTTCAACTAAGAGATTCACTTTATATCCTCCAGCTAGGACAATTAAAGATCTAGATGACACTCAATGGATAGAGGATGAAGAAGATTTACAACCACTCTTCACAATTTCAGAAATTAGTGAAGATAATCAAATTCTGAATACTCTAGAAAAATTTGAATCCTCTCCAGAACATAAACATGAATCATTTCAAGAGGGATCCAATATTGAGTTCTTGTCATCTAGGCAGATGTCTCTTCATTCTATGGACAAATTTGGTAGCTCTACAAGTGAAATTTTTCCAGGCAAAACCTTGAACATAAACAAAAACCTAGAAAAATCTCAACAAGAAGAGTTAGTCAAAGTATTACAGAGACATTCTTCCGCATATGCATGGGAATACACTGACATGAAAGGGATAAGTCCCAAGACTTGTACTCATCACATCTATATAGAGGCAAATTGCAAACCAATCAGACAGCCTCAAAGACGGAGAATCCAAATCTTAGGGAAATTGTCAAGGAAGAATTGCAAAAATTGTTAAATGTTAATTTCATCTATCCTATTTCAGATAGTCAGTGGGTTTCTCCTTTGGTAATTGTTCCAAAGAAAAATGGAAAATGGAGGGTATGTGTTGACTACCGAGAACTGAATAAAGCTACTCTTAAAGACCATTTTCCCTTACCTTTCATAGATCAAGTATTAGATACATTAGCTGGCAAAAAGTACTTTTCATTCCTAGATGGGTTTAGTGGTTACAATCAAATCCAAGTAGCACTTGAAGACCAAGATAAAACCACATTCACCTGTCCTTGGGGTACCTATGCCTACCAAGTATTGCCATTTGGATTATGCAATGCACCTGCAACATTCCAAAGGGAAGTATTAGGAATTTTTTCGGATCTAATACATGACTGTGTAGAGGTGTACATGGATGATTTCACAGTTTATGGGGACACATTTGAAGAGGCTTTAGAAAACTTGGAAAAGTCTTAAAAAGATGTCAAGAAGCAAACCTTTCACTTAGTCATGAAAAATGTTTTATGATGTTTACTGAAGGTATTGTTTTAGGGCACCACATTTCAGGGGATGGGATTAGAGTCGATGAGGCAAAAGTTGAAGTCATTTCTAACCTATCCATTCCAAGTTGTCAAAGAGATGTTAGAAGTTTTCTAGGATTTACAGGGTATTATCGAAGATTTATAGAAAACTTCACCAAAATAACATCTCCACTCTTCAAATTACTCACCAAAGATTGTGAATTTAAGTGGACTTCTGATTGCCAGTTAGCTTTTGAAACCCTGAAAACCAAAATTTCTGAAGCACCTATATTAAGGGGACCTAACTGGAAGTTACCTTTTCATATCTCGACAGATGCTTCCGATACAGCTCTAGGAGCAGTATTGGGGCAGAAAGACTTGATTCCCTATGCCATCTATTATACCAGTAAAAATTTGACTCCTGCAGAGTTTAACTATACTATAACTGAAAAAGAGTTTTTAGTTGTTTTTCATGCAATAAACAAATTTAGACACTATATAACAGGCTATGAAACTTTTGTTCACACTGATCATTCTGCAATTAGATATTTAATGAACAAATCAATCACTAATGGTAGAGTTATAAGATGGTTGTTGCTCTTACAAGAATTCAATATTACTATTCTAGATAGGCCTGGAAAACAAAACACAGTAGCTGATTTCCTATCTAGACTCCAAAATATCAAAGATGACACTCCGGTTGAAGATCAATTTCCTGATGAATATCTTTTTGCAATCTCTACTCAAACTCCATGGTTTGCTGATATTGCTAATTATTTAGTTTCGGGAAAATTTCCTTCAATTAAGAATGCAAGAGATAAAAGAAAAATCATTAATGATAGTGCAAATTATTCATGGGTCGCTAATGAGTTGTACAAGACAGGTCCAGATTTGATCATTAGAAGGTGTGTTCGTGAAGATGAGATGCCTGAGATTCTCAAGGCATGTCATGACGAACCTTGTGGCGGACACTTTGCAGATAAGAGGACAACCTATAAGATCCTTAACTTAGGATATTATTGGCCATCCTTGTTTAAAGATGCTAAGGAGTATGTCAAAAGGTGTGACAGTTGCCAAAGGGTAGGGAAACCTTCTCCTTCGGGTGAGATGCCATTACAACCTCAGGTACACATTGAACCTTTTGAAAAATGGGCTTTGGATTTTGTAGGACCTATTAGTCCTCCATCAAAACAAAAGAAATATATATTAGTTTGCACTGATTATGTTACTAAATGGGTAGAAGCTAAACCATTACTTGTTGCTAATGAATCATCTGTAGTTAATTTTATTTTTGAGGATATTTTTACTCGTTTTGGTGTCCCAAGGGAAATTGTTACAGATCAAGGAGCTCAATTTACATCAAGGCTAGTGGAGAAAATAATGGAGAAGTACAAAATCAGACATAGAAAATCTACTCCTTATCATCCACAAGCAAATGGTCAAGTGGAATCTACTAATAAGGTCATTGAAGGAATCCTAACAAAGACTGTTCATTTACATAGAAGAGATTGGGTAGATAGGCTTCCTGAAACCTTGTGGGCCTATAGAACTACATGGAGAAACACAACAGGCCATACTCCTTATGAACTTGTTTATGGAAAGAAAGTTTTGTTTCCCATAGAGTTCCAGATTCAAACTTTCAAAATGGCAGTTCAGCTAGGACTTGATTTAACGGAGGCACAAAAGCATAGACTGGAGCAAATTAATAAATTGGATGAGATCAGACAAGATGCAGTTCAAAAAACAAGTCTAGTCCAATAGCAAAGGGCTAGATGGCATGACAAGTACATCAAAGAGAAGAAATTCAAAGAGGGTGACTGGGCTCTCTTGTTTGATTCAAAATTCAAGGATTTTCAAGGTAAATTTCAGACACATTGGCTTGGGCCATATGAAATTGTTGAAATTTTTTATAATGGGGCAGTAAAAATCAGAACTATAGATGAAGAAAAGGTCACTTTTCTTGTGAATGGTCATAGACTGAAGCTATATCATAAACCACTCTCAAGAGAAGAGTTTGTCAAG
Organism: Pinus albicaulis; assembly: GCA_034641835.2. NCBI lineage: Eukaryota > Viridiplantae > Streptophyta > Pinopsida > Pinales > Pinaceae > Pinus > Pinus albicaulis. The sequence goes on along the minus strand of CM076570.1, from coordinate 1,189,266,761 downwards.
AAGTTCCAAGAAAGCAATGATGTGAAGTTAATGAAGAAGAGTTTCTCTTCTTCATCAACTTGATTAAATTTTCTGAAGCATTTCTCTTTGAAAAAAAATAAAAAATAAAAAATAAAAATAAAAAATAAAGGTATAAACATGAAAACCAATCATTGATTGGCATGTTTATACAGAAAAGATAGGGTGAAAATCAGAGTCTCTCTGACACTCTAACTTTTCCCATTTTTGTTTTTGCAAGCAGCTGTTACAAAAATCATAAGTTCAGATCCATAGTGCTTATGATCCATCTCATTTCATTTCACTCCATTCACTTATCCATCCATACTCCATCTCATTCATTCATTCATATTCTACTCCATTCCACATATCATTCATCTCATTCCATCCTCCATCCATCTCATTTTCATGTCAAAATACAAAATTTGATGTCTTGTTGTAAGTGAATAAAACATGTCATGAATTGCAGTACAGTTCTTATGTTCTTTCACTCCATTTCATAAACTGAATCCATTCCATTTCATCATCCACTTCATACATATCATAATCCATCATCCATCTTCATTCATACCATATAAAATTTCACCTATATTCCAAAAACACTCCATTCCATGATTAAAATGCTCTACAGGAACATTCTGCAGCTCAACAGACATTCTGCAGCTGATCAGCCTTTCTGCAGCCAGACAGTCTTTCCGCAGCTACAAACACTGAAGGCATCAATCAGCAGACATTAGAATTGCAACAAAGTGACCCAGTGTATCCATGAATCAAAAGCATCAAAGAAGGATAATGAAGACTCTTCCAAAGGTGAACAAGAAGACAAAGACTACAAAAATCAAATGAAAGGCAGAGGTAACAAGTTTAAATTATAATGGCATTTCATAAAAGTTTAGCATAGTTTTAGTTATGGATTGTTTGAAAAGGTTGTTTTAATTATTTTTATTGATCAAGACCAATAAACCCTCCACAGACTTTGGATTAAAATCTCCCATTTCAAATTTCATGCCCGATATCATTTAAGCGGTTAAAATGGTCGAGGTATTTGAATTCTTCACGTCTCTTAACCAAATAATTCAATGATGATTCTCTTTGCCGTTGTAAAAATATCCGCCGTCTCTTCAATCATTAATTCATTCCCTCCACCTCACTCCACTACTTCATTCCGTGACCACTGCCATCACTCCATTCTGTAGCCGGCATTTCATTCTGTAGACAGAGACATTCTTATCACCGAAAGCAGAGCAAAAGGATATCAGTTTGAATAGCATTGAGCATTATCATTGTAAATGCGGAGCAGAGCAAAAGGGTAAATTCAAAGGTATAGCAGCGTGAGGATTTGAAGCCATTTGATTCCGTGGGCAGACAAAGTATCACTGTGGGTAGAGATTGAGATTATCACTATAAACACAGAGGTATAGCAGAGAAAAAAATTTGAAGTCGTTTGTCACCGGGAGACAGAGGTATAGCAGTGAAGAATTTGAAGTCATTTGTCACCGAGAAGCAAAGTATAGCAGTGTGAGAATTTGAAGCCATTTGCCACTGTCTATCAGAGACATATCAGCTCGAAATTTGAAACTGCTTTCATTGTCAAACAGAGGCATATCAGTCCAAAGTTCAATTGTCAACCAGAGGTATATTAGCTCGAAGTTTGAAGACATTTGTCATTATCAATCAGAGGTATGTCATTTCGAAATTTGAAGCCATTTTCATTAAGAACTTGAAGCCATTTCAATTCGAAGGTGAAAGTCATTGTTTTTGTGGGTAGAAGAGTGTTAATTTGAACATTGAAGAAGCAATTATGGGTTTCATTGTAAGAACAGAACCAGTGGGTTCAAAATATTTAGAAGGCTACCCTCAATGCAAAGAAATGTTACAACAAATAGGATGGCTTCAATTTTTGGAGAGATTTAATGGCTTCCACAAGGAAGTCACTAAAACATTTGCAAGATCATTTCAAGGAACCGAAGTTGAAGTGGGAGATGTCAAATTTACTGTCACTGAAGTTTTCATTGCAGAGGCTACAGGGTTACTCAGAACTGGAGAGAGATGGTTCAAAAACAGAGAATTCCACAATGAATCCTGGAAGCAAATTTTAAAATCACCAGGTATGGATGTCACTGTATTTAAGAAAGGAATTCCCAGTTCTGCATTGAAAAAAAAATGGAGAAACATACTACTTCTTCTGCAAAAATTTATTACATGTGAGGGTAGATATGGAACATTTTATGTCTACCACATTAGACTGATAATGCATTTTCTGGGGGAAGACTTAAACCTACCATATTTCTTGCTTCAAAGTCTGAAGAAGATGGCTTCATGTGTTCAAAGAAGGGTTCAATTTTTAGAGACAACCCTATATCATCATGGTTTGGTCAAAATTTTGATTGAACACCATCTAGCTAAAACAAATGATACATGGGACGATTTCTTGATAAGAAATCATTTTGAAGAGCCAAAATAACCCTCACCCGAACCACAGCCTACAAGGAGAAGTAGAAAATGGAGAGCTTCAAAAGTTGAAATTGACAAAACAGTCCAAGAGAGCAGTGAGGAAATCATTTTAGAGAAGTTGACTCAAATCAAGAGGCAGCTTAAGGAAGAAAAGGTAATCAGGAAATCTGCCATGGAGAAAGGAGAGGGATCTTCTCAGCCTAGAAGAAGCCACAGACTAAAGGGGAAACTGAAGAAAACACTAATCAAACAAACCGGGGTGATTAATATAGAAGATGAGGAAACATCCATTGAAGAAGATGTTGAAGAGGATTTTAATGAAGGAACCCCTGAAATTGACCCTGCTCAACAAGAAATTTATGACTATGTGGAAACTTTGGAAAGGAGAGCTTCAGAAATCAAGGAGAGAACCCCCATTCCTCCACTGTCTGAAATAGATGTATTAAGAAGGGATAGGTATGAGTTGGAAATACTTAATAGACACATCAAAAATGAGAATGAAATTCTCAAGGATCAAGTCAAGCTCAAAACTGATATGAACTCAACCTTATCCCTACATATAGACAAAGTGGAGAAGACCAATGAAAAGTTGAAGAAAAGGAACAAGAAGCTAATCAGGGCACTCACCAACCTAAGGTTCAAACTTGTTATCAGAAAACCCAGAAGATCTCTAGCTTCCAGACAAAGGAGAAGGAGAGGATTAGATGTTCTTGTAGAAGCCTCTGAGTTCATAGGATAATTTGCATGAGGAAATGCAAAGAGACAGCAGTGGGGGTATGTTGAGCCTCGAAATTGTGCTTTCTTTCATCTCATTTTACCTCATTTTCCCTTGTCCATTGCTATCCTAGACCCAATTGATCAATGAATATGGTTAAAATTAATTTTAGAATGATTTACATGACTGACTTGCTAAGTTTTGTGATTTTTGCCATTGTAAAGCATTTTGACCGGAACTAGCTGCAGAATGCAGACATTCCGTAGCTAACCGGCGATTCTGCAGCTGTCTTCACGTTTGGGTATGTTCCAGGTGGCCTCTCAAGAAAAACCGCATATGGGCATAATCCACGTCATGTCTACATGGTTCGTTTCTCATCATGGAGGAAGAAACGAATTCTGGGTATGGTTTTGGAACGTGGGAACACATTTAGGAAAGCAGACTTCTATTAGGACTGTCTCAGTCCAGATGTCTTTTTCGTTTTCACGCAGCCACTTCAAGAGTCCTAATGTGATTCCGATAAGGAAAGACAGTGTTCCTAAAATTGTTACAAGTCTTGTTATTTACATTTGCTATATAAACACTTGGGAAACCGAGAGCTATGTTAGATTTTATGCTAGATTTTGCTTAGATTCTGTGCTACATTTCTGAAGACGCAGAGTGCTATGTTCAAGTTATTTCATCTTTAATGAAGCAGACAGTGTTGTTTTGAAGGCGTTGATTTAATTTGGAGTTGAATTCCGTCAGGTGGTAGAGGGCCCCTGCCTCTTGCACGGATTTATTTGCGTAAATTAGATAAGTATTCTAGCTGCCTTTACGTTTTTGAATTTGAATTAGTAGTTGTTTTAATTAGCTATTGTAGTTATACTCATTCTAACTCTTCCACAAGAAGAATCTCTTCCAAAAGATTATAATGATGAATGGGAAATGGCTATAGTATTGTAGGATTAGAAGTTGAATTCATAGTTGTTTTTAATTAGCTACTGTAGTTATACTCATTCTAACTCTTCCACAAGAAGAAGCTCTTCCAAAAGATTATAATGATGAATGGGAAATGGCTATAGTATTGTAAGATTTAGTTGTAATTTTTGTTGTTCACTATCACAGTTACACTTGTTCTAATCACTCTTCCACAAGAAGAAACTCTTCCAATAAATTCTTAAGGAGTCCAAGACATGACCGTGATAATGAATGATTTAGTTGTGTGTTTGTACTAAGTACCATCTCTGTTCTTGCTCTTAAACGCTTGCCCAAAACATCATAATGACGAGTAGGATATGGATATGATATCTTAGTTTTTCATTGCTTTCAGTCCTTTATGTTTGCATTTGCACTCAATTACACAGTTAGAATTGTTCTAGCTCTTCCAAAAGAAGGAATTATTCCAAAATATCAATAATGATGGACAAACAGACTGTATAATTTCATAGAATAATGCATGATAGTATAGTTAGGATGCTCCAGAGTTTAATTGCACTTAACTCATGTTCAGTTACTTTGTTTTGAGTTTGATGATGACTTGTAGTTCAACATTGTTTTAGATTAGTGGCATCTTAAGTTCATTCTTAGATTAACTCATTGCACTTGCACTTCACATTCAGATTGTCATCCACTGCACAATAGATTACTTCAGTTGTTAAGATTAACAAAACAACCTTCATTATTTACAAACATCTTCTTGTTCTAAAATCTACAATTGATCCATAACCATATGAACAGAAGACAACATCACTATAAGGCCTGAAGTATCTCTGCAATTTCCTTATCATTTCATAAACAGAGCCCTCCCTCAAAAGATTACCTTGAAAATAAATCAATAACTCTTGAGTAAGGTCTTGTGACATTCAATTAAATTGCAGAATAGAGTTAGGAACTAGTCCTAGAACAGAAGATCTTAGGATGGTATCAATGTTTTTCCTCCAAATCTGTTTCAAATCTCTAATCAAGGACAAAATGTTGCATCATTGTAAGATTAGTTGTTTAACTATTTAGTTAGAGGATTTGCATACTTAGTGATCATTTCTCAAGTTTAGTTTGTGTTTTGAATCATTTACTTAAAAGTCATTATCAAACTTTGCTTTTACTTTGTCATAGTTTAGATTTGATTCTGCTTCAGTGTTTCCAATTGCATTTGCCATTTGTCATTCCATCAATTAGGCTTAACTCTGTTTTGATCGCCAGCTCCTTTCCATTAGCTTTCTAGGCATTTCCCCTTGTAAACATAAAACCACCGAAAAGACCAAAAACATCATAAATCATTACACACAACACATTAGAAACAAGCACTGGGGTACATACGGTACACTTCACTTCGAGGGTTACCAGCCCTGGTTGACAATTAAATGAGCTCGAGTTTAGGAGACTAGATTGAGACCAAATAGGTACTAGGACAGGGTTTATCCTTCTCATTCTTTTTCTTGAATGGTTTATGTTTTCCTTGAAAGGAATCTTATGTTGAATGATGTTTGTATCATAGGACTTCAATTCCTCATAGCCCATGCAAACACATCTTTAAATTCTTTGAGCAAATCAATATATTTCATTTTTATGTGAGGTGGTAGAAATTTGGACAAATTTATCATTTTGGGTTCTTCTACACTTCCTATGTTGCGAGTCTTCTACATCAGTTTCGGTGGATTCCATTTTTGGCTTCCTAGCAACATCATTGAAATCAAACAACTCTTCTAAGGGGGAAAGACCTTTTGGTAATAGATTATATTTGCATTGCAATACCTCAAGGTCCTTTTGATATGGATCCCTACAAAATTCTACCTCATGAAGGTTTTCTAGTAGATTTATATCATCAGTAGGAAATGGCTCTATTTTGAGTGTTTGTTCTTCATTAGGGCAATCTTGTTCATGATCTGAGTCTAGTTTTGAAACTTTAAATTCATTCTTGGATTGCAGGAAGTCTTCAATATGTTTGTCCCCTTCAAACACTTGCCAATAATCTATATTTTCAAGTACTATAGGTCTATTTTTTACTTTTACCGTATATTTTTCCTTGGAAGGAGGTACTTGGCAAGTGCTGGCAGTAAAGGCTAGTTCTTGGGATAGAGGTAAGTTCATATTTCTCAAATGTCTTCAGGAGGTCTAAGGAAGCATTCCTATATTCTCTTAGCCTAGGATTCTTGGCTGAATATTCTCCTTTGATTTTCCTAGTGATTAGCTCATAATCTCCTAGAACATAAATCTTCTTAGCTCCTATGTTTTTCAACAAGTTTAATCCTAGGAGAAGAGCTTCATACCTACAATATTGTTTGTACATTGAAAATCTAGTTTGTAAGAGTGACCTTTAATGGTGTTGTGTATCCAAATACCTACCCCTAAACCAGCTTTGCCACAAGAGCCATCAAAGCTCATGTTCCAAAGGGTTTCAAGTTCAGATTCACCATTATGTTGTTGTTCATGGCTGCTAGGATTTTGACTGTTAAGTTCTTCATTTTGTGTTTGGTTTGACTATTCTGAAATGTATAGCTCTTCCTCTTTTTCATTTAATTGTTCATTAATATCATCTTCATTGTACAAGATAAATGATTCAAGGTCTGAATGGATAGAATAGAGAGGGGTGTTGTTTGGCTTATCTTGGTTGCTTACCATGTATTTCATGTGAGATTCTCTGTATAGTATTTTTTTTGGTTAAAGAACAGAATGGTAGCATAGGACATGTCCATTTGGAGGTTTCCTTAGAGTTTGGCTCCCCATGATCTAGATAAAAGCATGCCATACTTTGGTGGAATGTTAGCCACTACAATGTCCATGACTAGGCTATTAGCTGGTATTTGTGCTAGATTGACACAAATCTTTGATCAGACCTAGGAATTTGACTCTACTTGAATCAAAAGAGTACAAGTCTTTGTAAGGTTTGGTTATTTAGAGGCCTAATCTCTCCATCACTACCTTGGGCATGAGATTGTGTGAAGCACCAGAGTCTAGCATGGAATTATGTAGGATTTTGTCATGTATATTCAAACTAACATAGAATGGAGGGACAACTCCTTCTTGATATTTTCACTCTACCTCAGGTCCAAACAATAACTCTGTCTCGTCATTAGTTATATTCAGAGTATCAGTGTCATTTCCTATGTTTAAAGCTTTCAAAACTTGGGATCTATATACATCTTGAGTTACTAGTTCAGTAAGAGGTATGGCTATTTTAATCTTGGCAATATCTCCCTCAAAACTGAATGGTGTTTGTGTTCTTGGCATATTTACATCATTTTTATCATACATGGTCTTTTTAGCAACCTTAGCTTGCTGAGTTTTATTAGGAATGTAAGTTAAAGTAGCTTTATCAGGGCCAATAGTTGATGTACTAGGGCATCTTTGGTCACCATTATGTTGGATAGTTTTGTCTTTTCTCTGATTAGGAGTCTTAGCCATTATGTTGGTGTTTTCTGTTGTCTTTTTAAGAATGCTTTCAGGTGTCTTTTAGCAGCAATTTCTGGTTTGTTCCTCCTAAGGGTGTCCTAAGTTTCCCTACTTTAGAGGTCATACTACCTATGAACCTCCATGATGGCATTTTCAAACCCTATCTTGTACTCTTCAGAATCCTCATATGTTCTATCAGTTTGGTTTGAGGAAAAAATACCTTGTTCTTCTTCTGTGAGAAAAACATCATCCTCATTATTGTAATCTATTAGATTGACATGATTTTCTTCCGGCTCCTCAATTTCTCTTTCTTCCTCATCTACATAGTTTTCTTGGAAAGGAGGTCTTATTCTGATCATTGTCCCTTTTTCTGATTTGACGAGGGTCTCTTCTGAAGTTTTGGTTTATATTTATGTTTCGAGGATTTGCTTGGTTTTCCCTAGGGGGTGCTCTTTCATTCAAATTGATTTTCTCCATCATCATTTCCATTACCCTAACTAGATTTTCAATTTTAGCATCAAATGTGGAGGCCATGGTTTTCTCTTTGTATGTAACCTTCTTCTTTTCTCTTAATCTAGCCCTTTTAGCAATTATGTAATATCCCAAAATAGGGATTTTCTACAACAATGAGAATATATTAAGATATTATAAACTTGGAGATGAAGCCATATAGCTCATAACAGGTATTAAATCATATATCCTTAAATAATATGTTCAACAACAAGCATTATGATTCATTTATTCAACCCAAAGTGGGGAAAAACAATTATTTCAGACCTAAAAACATTAATTTCAGAGATTTGTGTAAAAATAAGGGCAAAGGATGGTGGGATCCCTTATCTTGGTTCATGAGGGACTTACATACCAAATTTGAGCTGAAATGAATGACTCTAGCTATGTTAAACATATCTCCCACTCCCAATATGGCTTAAAAATGCCCAATCCCCATGACTTGACTCTACAGAAATTAAATGACGCTTATGAAGTGTGATTTTATGAATGGTTTGAATAAAAAGTAGCTTTACTATCAGATCTTGATTTTATTACATGAAAGCATGAAGAAAAATGGAGATTCAACTCCTTTATACATCAAAGAGGATAACCCGGCAAGGGTTTCATGAGATACATTGTATAAAAGTGCAGATCTAGATCTGAAAAATGCAGTATACTGCAGTAGTAGATTATAACTTAGATATAGAGCAATATAATACATAAACATTTAGATATACAACAGATCCATATGTAAAAATGTCTTTATTATACATACCCCTTGGGGTTTTCAACATTACATGAAATAATAGGAGTAGATATGAGTTTTACTGTAGAATATTTGTAGAATGATTTAGAAAATATGAAGTGAACATAACATTAAATAGATCAGATTTGAAATAGACATGGATTAGATGGCTAATCTGTTAGTCATCCATAATTTTGACTTTATCCAAAGATGACTAAATGTAACAAACTCAGATTTCTAGAACAAAATTGCAAGAACATGATGAGTTCTAGAAATATCACTACCTTCATCATTTCAAGTCCATTAGTCCACTGAAATCTTCATCTATTTTCCTAAAAAAAATTATCTTGTTGTTCCTTAAGCAGTGTTGTTCCTTAAACAATGTTGTTCCCTAAAGTGTTTTTCCCTAAACCGTACTGTTCCCTAAAGTGATATTCATGTTCCTTATTAAAAAACCTTGAGAAACACTACTGAATAAAAAGAGATTGTATGTAGGCCATTTTTCATCATTTACTAAGCCTATTTCACTCATTTTTTCCCCTTTTTTCGTCCTTCATTTTCCTCTGAACACCTGTTGGGGTTCCTATGTTTTGGAAAGGTTGGCCATACCAAAATATGAGACAACATCAGAACCAATTTCAAACCTCAGGATCTAGCCCTCCTGGGTCCAGAGAGGGATCTCTCTATGATATGTCAAAGGTATATGAATTTGAAGCTCAGTTTTAAGATGTTAGGCTAGTTATAAGGCTCGGGGTTTGTTTGTTTGATGTATGTTTGGTTGTTGGTCATCAGGAAAGAAGGGTTAAATATAAGAAAAGGATGAGAAAAGAGGATTTAGGAAGAGGTGAAGTATTCTAGGGAGCATTCAAGACCATTGGGCAATGGAGTCAGGAAAGGGTTTACTTGCTATTCAATGTGTAGGCTTTCAGTTGGGCTAGTCATCTAAAAAGTTGGATCTTAAAGATGATTGTGTGATATGGAATGGTAAGGGAGGAGGAAACAATAAAGATTTAGAACAAAAAGTTAAAGACCTAAGATCAGAGAGAGACTTTGAACTCTCAATGCTTCGACCTCCAGCTTGAGGGATCTTAGAAGGGTTCAATTAATTGAAAAGGATCCTAGTGAGATAGAGACATGGTTCTAGACCTCTCAATGTTCCCAATTCATTCAATTAAATCCTGACAATAACATCTAAGAACAGATTCATTTAATTCATACATCATCTAGCAGGAAATAACATCCACTACACTGGTTAAATTAACTGAAATCAACTCTTAGATAACACATTTAGTAGAAAACATTGAAGGCAAGGAGAGCAGAAACGTAGGGTACCTAACAAGGGTAAATCCTATGCCATATTTCTGATGCGAGCTAGTAGAAATGAAATGAAACAGAATGTAAGTTAAACACAAATACATAGATAGAAAAACATCACCACTACTTTAGATCAGGATCCAAAGAAATGTGCTTTTCATATTAAGAAGTAACACCAGTCAAGTACAACATTGCCAATAGCTGGATACTCAATCAGAAAACATCTTCCTTAGCCTATCTTACAACTTTACACATAGACTATATCTCAAAATAAACAGCTTGCAATTCTCTGATAACTGATCAACAACCTTTACAATGAGTTCCTTCACGAATTTATAGCTCAAGTGGAGCAGAGAAATTAGGTGAAAACTAAATGCAGCATTAAAAATCAGGAAAGGAAGAGGGCCGAGGCCCATTCTATTTAAACCCTATGCATTTATCTCCGGTACTATTTTTGATGCAAGAGTGGTCTTCTTCAGGCTTCCATTTACTCCGAGCATGTCTCTGATGTACTCTGCTATAGCATTCTGTAGTACTTTTGGTGAATAAACAAAAAGGTAAATAAATGATTCTAGGGTCTACCATACTGTGAATCAAATGTTCTGATAGCATAGGACTGTTTTCAGGGGGGAAAAATTTACTTGGAAACAATGTAGAATGAAACAATAATGTGTACCATGTCCTTGCTCAGGAGGAAACATTCTACTGATTTGAACATCCCAATGATATGGTATTCTGTGCATTGGACCTTCCGAGAGATCCACGGGGTCTTTGATTTAGGTACCCTACCTTTAAATACATGGATTAAGGCTTAATATCTTCCCCGATGTGCATAAGAACTCCCTAACTCTGTACTGCTACTCTTTTCCACTTCAAACTGTCTCTGTCAGTGAAAAACCGAGCTTTAATGGCGCTGGAGAGCTTTTGAAGAGTTTGAACTCTGTCCTTTGATTAAATTTATGTTGTAAACACCTTTCCGGACATCTTCCTATCATACCAAGCTCTGAATTCAACTTCTTCTGTGCACTGTGCCATTACAACAGCGCATATGAGTCATGGCATTTTTCTGCCTGCCTGTAACCCTGCAAAACACAAAAACTCGTTAAGAAAACCATGCGTGGGGAGGACAGATGCAACGGGGGCGATGATAATGACCGTGTAGACCGGTGAGGTGGTAGAATAGTGTAGGGTGATGGCGGAAAATACAGCATAACAGTGGAAGAATGGGCATGGTGAAAGCTGGTGGACTACGGCGAAAAATTTAAATGCAAACCTTTGAAAAATGATCTTTGAATGAAATATGAATGAAATATAAAGAGGGTGGAGGTCATCATGATAAAAACATGTGGAGAGGTGACGTGGCAGTTAACTTCCTTAACTGCCTTGGGTTAACTTCCGCGCAACTTCGCAGCACAATCGCCGTTGGATGGAGAGCCCCAGATCGGACGGTTGACGTGCATATCATGCCGGGTTTTCTGCCGAACAATAACGCGCGATGGGGGGGCAGTTTTTAAATAGTGATGGAGCCACGTGTCAGGCAATGAGTAGAATCGCTCCGAAAATAAAAATACTGCCCACCTCCCAACGGCGGTGTGATAAATACAGGTGGTTTTCGGATAGGCGCGGCTGTAGGGACCACCAGGCGAGATGTACCGCGGACCGTTGATCTATGGGTAAACGAACGGTTGTGATGCGATGAACCGATGGTGAAAGGGTTGGGTAATGGACGCTACGGAGCTCGCGATGGCCGTCCAATCGGTGCAGATCGACGACTCACGATGCTCCCGATACATATTTGAGATAAGCACTTTTCGGGCCGACGGGTGGTTCTAGCGCCCATATCACATGGGGGAAGACAGTTTTAGGGGCCAACCAAAGGGGGCTAAGACCTCATAAGGTGGAAAATGGATTTTGGCCAATTTTAATGAAATCTGAGGGCAGAAATAGGTAACGATAGAGGGAAAAAGGGGGAAATAGGCCAAAGAAGGGGTCTGTGCAGGATGTAAAGGGGATTTTGGGAGGATTTAGGGGATCAGAGGGGAATTTGATAAGGGGAAAACAAAGGTTAAAATGGGGCATTCTGCAGGGGTACAAGGGGAAAAATTATGCCTTTTGGAGCAAAATTTTTTGCAATCAATGAGACCTTATAATGGGAGTCAACAGAGGGAATCTATCAAAGGGAAGGGCACAAGAGACTTCAAGGATGATGTGTTTTCAGAGGAAATGCATTCCTTGAAGGCTCAGAAACATTTTAGCCCCTTGTTTGCTTGTCAAAAATTTATAGGGGGCTAATAACACCTTCGGAATCCCTTTTAACTCATAAAAATCCTTGTTATGATTAAAAAAGCCCCCATTTTACCTATCGGAACCCACCCAAATGATTAGAAACCTCTCTTTTTGGTCTAAAAAGACAGTCTTTTACAACCAAGGGTTTAAGCCCCCGAGGGCTTAAAAATCTTCCCCCCCTTTTTCCCCATGTATCCGAGCGCTATGACTGAGCACCCAAACCCCTGTCACATCGGCCTTCCTCTATAAATTCTGCTTTTTCCTTCGGAAATTCCTCCCTGCCGATGCGATTAGCACCCTATCCTTAGCCCCTACTCACATTTTCCCCCACGGGACCATGCCCCAGTGCCCAGTTATTAGCCCCTCCATCGCATCGGCCTTTTCCTCGCTTCTTCTCCCCTTTCCTTTATTCCACTGCCTATGTGATAAGCACCTGTACCCTAGCCCCTGGTCACTTATACTCCCATGGGACCATGTCCTTGCGCTTATTCCTAAGCCCCCATCACATCGGCTTTTCCTTATAGAAGCCTCGTTTCCTTTGAAAAATTTCCCTCTCCGATAACGATACCCCAATAAAATCCAAGTCGTAGATCTCTATAATCTAACAGTGATCATTAGCCCCCGCCCCTTACCTTTTTGGTTTATCCATCCACCCTCCGCACCGATCTCCGTCGTTGATCTACATGATCCAACAGTCCTCGTTCATCCCGACAACCCAACTCTTCCAGACCCACCATCCATTACGCAAAGCCCTCCTCCAGTCACCTCTTGCCACCTGTCCTCCACTAATTTCTCCCCGCCATGCACTTCTCTCCATCGCATTCCCTCATAGCCGTTGGATTTTTCCCCCCAGATCTGACGGTCTACGATCAATATCGCATGATTTTTGCATCTGTGGTTTAACGTTCCAAAGTCACGCGAAATAGGCGGTATTGCAAAGGCCACACGGCGCATTATAATTGGATCACGTTCCCTCCGGGAAAAACCACTTACTACCCGAGGGTCACACGAAAACCGCAAATGGTTTTCCAAAAGCCACGTATGCCCGTTTTCATGCCATATGAAATTTTAAACCGGATTTTTTCTCGTTTTCTTCATAAAAACCTCCTCCGCCTGCATTTTCCGCTCCTTCTCACTGCTCCTACTTCTGCCCGACCTCTGTAAAGAAGTTTTATCCAACACTCATAGGTTTTATTAAATATTTTTGTCCTCTGCAGGTTTAATGGTATTTTAAGGGTAAAAACTCTTCCCACTGTCTATGAGGGGACAAGGTCGAAGATCATCATCTGGGGAAGACTATTAAATGAAGAAAAGAAATTTCCAAGGTGTAAATCTGGGTATTTAAATCAAATATTGCATGAATATTTGTTATTCAAATCAAACCCCCGTGCATTAACGTCCTCTGTCCACAACAGCGAAAGGAAAATCACAGTGGAAGAAACAAAGGGTTAAAGACCGAGAACCCAAAGAAGGGGATTAAAAACTAGTCCAAGTCAGCAGGAAAAGTGTAAAGCAATGAAGACAGAGAGGATTGAAGATGAAGGATTGTGCACAAAGACCAAAGATTAGAAAGTTTAATCCCACAGTCTCAAGGTTAAAATTAATTTAAAGGTGAATACATTAATCAAAAGGATAAGTACAGGCCCAAGCAACAAAGGATTAGAAGGTTAAAAGAAATCAGATGAAGTGTTAAAGGAAAGCAAAGAAGATTAATTTAAAAAGGCAGATCAAGGCTAAAAAATCCTTAAAACACAGTTTTATGATTAAATCAAGAATGACTTAGGCTTAAAGATAGCCTCAAATACATCAAAGGAGAAATTATTCACTTAATAACTCAAAATTGACACCTTTCACTTACTTTATACCTCAAAGGGAAAATTGGCAGTTATTACACAAAAGGATATTTTATAAATTGTCAGATAGTTATTGTAAAAGGCAGAAAGGAGCCTCAAAGACAATCTTTTCAGCTATTTTATCCTCGGGAAGTAAAGACAGATTTAAAAACACAGAGAAGTAGTTGAGAAACATTCCTACCTTATGCCTTGCATGGTTTTTAAGGATAGGAGTGCATTTACTATGTCAATAATAACATTTTGAACCCTAGATAGTTCCACCTCCTCATTTGCAGCATAAATACTACATTTGAACTCATTTGAAGTAATACATAGTTCTGCTAAGATTGAAGAGAAATTGATGTACTGGAACCTGTGGATGTTTTGACCTGTTTGTGGATGGAGAAAGCGCTGTCATTGGATCACTGAGCTTGGTTGTTGGTGAAGTATTCTAAATTGTTTAATTTTTTTTCCTGTTTTCATTCTATTTTCATCATCTCTTGCTTGCAGTAGAGTAAAAATTTTAGGCTAAGAAATTTCCCCTGGAACCACCTTAGACCTGTTTACTCCTCACTATCTTTATGTTTTCATCTGCTGAATGTTTGATTGAGTAGTTTAATTGCTTTTCAACCTTTAAGCTTGTTTATTTAAAAATTAATTCAATACATTTGGCCTCAAGATGATTTTTGGTTTTCCCTGCTTCTTGTTGACACTTTAAAAACTATTTCTGAAGTCTCCTTTCAAAGCACCATTGTCCAAAGTTTGCCAAAGAGGTCTGTTTTGATCATACCCTTTGTACTTGCTCAAATAATTGTTTTGAAAGCCTTTATAATTGTAGTCCTATATTTTTAGGAGTTCCCTCTTCTATGAATGCAGTTATTTGTGAGTCTTAAATGTTTTCTTATCCTTGAGAGTGAAATCTTTGATGAACTAGAGCGTTCCTCGACTCTTAGATTTCATTTTGTCTTGAAATTGATATTTGATGAAGTGTAATTTGTATAATTCATGGTTAGCCCTGTCTATAAAATATTTCTTCATGTTCAAATGATGCTTTAAGTCCCTTTGTTGAGAAGTACATATAATTAAGGATTGTTAATTTCCCTTAGTTATGTTTTTCATTCTAAAACCTTGATGTTCATTTCATTTCACTTGAAAAACTTTGTAGATCCAAAAGCCAAGTTAGATTTTCCCTTTGATACCCCTAATTCATCTACAAACTTGTTACAAACTTCTACATTGACTCCATTGCCCAATGACTTAGAGATTTCCCTTTTCTATCTATGCTCCCTAGATCATCATGTCCCACAAAACAATCAAACAAAATCAAGCTTAATAACTAGCCTAAAATCAACCCTTTATAAGCAAACAAGTCATATCTTGGCAAACCTATTGAGAGATCCCTCTCTGAGACTAGGAGGGCTAGATCCTAGAGCTCTAAAGAATGGTTTACATGTTTCCTTGTCATTTGGTTTACCAATTGGCCAAATCACAGGATCCCAACATTCTGGCGATCACGGTGGGACTTCTAAGTACATAGTCACATAACTACCTCTTAAAAACTCATTATACCCTTAGTAAATCAAAGAATATCCAGTGAATCTTCCACTTCATTGTCATCCCAACATTCTGATGATCACGGTGGGAAACTGAGTTCATATTTGCCTAGCAAGCTCTTATAGACTCATTAGTCCTTCAAACAGCAATAGAAACTCAAAAAAACCCAAAAAAATTTCAGATTGGTTTCATAATAAAAATTGGTGGTCGACCATAACATATTTTACCCTCAAAAAGGCTAAAAAATTCCACCTGGCGACTCCACAACTCTCAATAGACCTAAAGACTCCACTGGAGGAAGAACCTGAAACATGACCAGTCATCCTAGAAAGAAAGAGCATTCAAGCCTAAGTTGGTTTCAAGAAATTATTATTTTTGTCTATAATTATGTTCTATCCTACTTTAATCCTGATTAAGAACACACTGATGAGATCTACATTTATTATTGGAAGGATCTCAAGCCTCAAAAAGCTAAGCCTCAAATTTTAGACCATGATCAGTCTTATACATCTGTGTTTACCCTAGATTCATCTGTGGAAAGCCTAGTGAAATATGAGCCTCATGCTACCTTTCCTCCTCTTGCTGAAAACTCAAACAGCCACAAAATTTTTTTTACACTACCTATACCCACAAAGGTCCTAAAAAGATACAAGCCTCTGATTTTTCCTCCTATCTTCCAAGACCTCCCTGAAAATATTGCAAATAAACTACCAAGATTTGATGGAGAAAGCTCAAAGGTCACTGCTGAAGAACACATTCAAAATCTTGAGAATTTACTTGACCTTTATGAAATAGAAGAAGATGATGTGCGTATTAGAATGTTTTCCTTATCATTACAAGGAAAAATTAATAATTGGTTTAAGGACCTTCCAGCTGCAAGCATTATCAATTTTCATCAATTTACTCAAGTCTTCTTAGATAGGTGGGTGATCATTGGAAATGAATTTTTCATCATAGAGGAATACAAGAATTTAAAAAGACAACCAGGGGAGGTAGTACAAGATTTTTCAAACAAATTCGATAAAGTATATAATGAAATACCTGCTAAGATAAAGCCACCTTTGGGGTGGGCTCTCTTGCACTACCCAAGTGCTTCTGACCCGGAGATGGAATTCCAGATAAGAGAAAAGGACCTTTCAAACCTAGAAGAAATGCAAAATATGGAAATTACTGTGGAATTCAATGTACTGGAAAGAGAGGAAAGGTTAAAAAAAATAAGGAAGGACAAAGCACCTAAAAATAAAATAAATTATTTAGAGTTAAAGCTAGAGATGTTGATATATACAATCAACAAAATGATGCATATACTTGGTAGGAAAGAACAAGAATACAAGGTCGAGATTGATGTTGATTATTCAGAGAAGCTGGTACCACTTTCTTGGAAGGAACCAAATCAGTCAATTCAATGCAAAGGTAGCTATCAAAACACACTGGTTGACCAAGGTTGCAAAGAAGAAGATGTGGAAAATTGTCAAGAAACAACTATATGTCTTCCTACATCTTGTGCTTCACTATTTAGAGAGTATCACAAGAAAATTGAAAATAGATACAAGGTGGACTACTCTGAATAATCAGTAAGGGAGAAAATGGATAATACACACCCTTTTTCAAAACTAGAAGTTCTCCCTTCAAATCATCTTGGTATGATTGTTTGGATTTCAAAATCAGAAATGGAATATGAGCTAGCATCTCTTGAATCCCTACCCTTGTGCTTCGAGTCATTTCATATTGCTAAAAGAAAAGCTATTATCCATGAGCACTCTCTTTTTCATATGATGGAACAATCTGTTGATCAAGTATGCATGATAGATGACTTTCCTCCTATAAATAAACTACCCAAATATGATCAATATGATGAGGATTATGTTCTCCAAACTCAAGCCAACACTACCAAAAAATCAATGATTAGTTTGTGGGACGAAGGCAATCATTCTCCACACCTCAAGAATAGTGATCAGTAAATACCACTCAGCCATGACAGTGAAGAAGAAAGTGCAGAAATTTTGGGAGAAAGGGAAGGATATTTACCTCTTTGTTATGCTTATTTTTAGTTTATCAAAGACAACCTTAATGAAATCAGAAGTCATAAATCTTTGGGTATGGATTTTAAAAACAAAGAACACATTCATCCCTATGCCTAGCCTTCACAAGAGAAATAAAACAGTTATGGCTCTTTTCAATCAGGTTTACCAGACCACAACATGACAATATATGATGAGTTTGACAGTGCAGATGATCATGAGAAAGAGAATGGGTTTCTTTCCAAAAAGAGTCTTAAGTTTAGCCAAGAAGAGGAAGAAGCAATCTTGGATCAAGCTCATTTTCTAGTTCCTCACATTCCGGTATTATTTCAAGATCCCTTTGTGGGTTTATGAGAGGAATGCGAAGGAGGAGAAAAATATGCCAAAAGTAGTTTGATGCAAGGTTTAAAGAAGAGTAGTTTGATGCAAGGTTTAAAGAATAGCAGTTTAATGCAAGGTTTAAAGTACATGTTAGGCACTACTGTTCAAACACAAGAAAAGTGGAAATGGCCTTTTGAATGTTTCACCACACTCAAAGAGCTGAAACAAAATCACTCATGGAATCGCCTGCTTGACTAGTTATATTTGAAAAGGGAGTTTACCAAATGAATGTATATATTGCATAAGTTAGATTAGGTTAGATAGGAAAGAAAATAAGCTCAACCTGTGAGCATTTAGTTAGTTTTTTGTCTCTACTTTGAAAGAAGAAATGAAAAAATACAAAAAAAATAGAAAAGGAAAAGAGGGTAGATTCAAAAGAGGTACAGCCCCATACCAAAAAAGAGAATTTTCTGAAAGTGAGCAAATCTAAGTGCCACTCCTGATTAAAAAATTATATATTGTTCAGTCATCTAGCCTAATCATGGCTGAACATACTTTAAATTTATGTTGATAAATTAGTAGAAGCACAAATTTATAAGATTTTTTCAAACTTGGCTTATCAGTAGGATGGATTAGGATAGAAAGGAAATGGTTCTAACAAGCTCAAAATCTAAACCAAGAAAAGGAAAAAGACAACTCTAAATAGATCAAAATCAGAGATGGAAAAAGAATTGAAGGATATTCATAAATTTTAGATCTTAAAGCCTTCATCAATTTTGTTTCATTTTTCTACAAATAATGTCTATGTGCAACTTGTGCATACAGCCATAGACACCATAGCAGATTAGACAGTCTAATCCTGATTTGACTATTTTTAAATTTCTGTTTTAGAAAATAGAGAATAAAATCTACCAGAAAGTTTAATCTTGATAGATAGTAGCTTAGGTAGAGAATTAATGGGTTCAATAGTTTAATCTAAGCTCATGGAAGAAATAAGGATAGAATTAGATAGTTTATTTCTATTTTCAAAAATAAAATTTCAAACAGTTTGCTAGTTCAAATGCACTCAAAGGAAGAAGAAAAAATGGTAGAACAAGTAAGATTCGGTAGGTAGAGATGATGTTTGAAGAAATTTCATGCTGCAGATTGATAAAAGTTTCCCTTTTCAGAGAAACGTCAGCAAGAAAAGAAGAAATCTGCTCAATGGATAAGGCACTGGTCCACTAAAATCCAGATATCTATAAACTGAGGTTCTGGACACCTAAAAAGATGGTTGTCCTCCCCAAATGGAGCCACTGCTAGTCATCCATAATTTTGACTTTATCCACAGATGACTAAATGTAACAAACCCAGACTTCTAGAAAAAAATTGCAAGAACATGATGAGTTCTAGAAATCTCACTACCTTCATCGTTTCAAGTCCATTAGTCCACTGAAATCTTCATCTATTTTCATAAAAAAAATTATCTTACTGTTCATGCTTTGATATTTGTTCCCTAAAGTGTTGTTCCTGTTCCTTATTCAGAAACCTTGAGAAACAGTACTGAATAAAAAGAGACTGTATGTAGGCCATTTTTCATCTTTTACTAAGCCTATTTCACTCATTTTTGCCCCTTTTTTCGTCCTTCATTTTCCTCTAAACACCTTAAAAATCCATTTTTAACTCATAAAAATCCTTGTTATGGTTTAAAACCCCCCATTTTACCTATCGGAACCCACCAAAATGATCAGAAACCCCTCTATTTGGTCTTGTTATAGCCCAAATCCACCTTAGGGTGAAGGAAGGCGGGATTCAGGGTAACACCAAACCACGCTCAGTCTGGTAGCTAGCCCTACCAGAATAGGAGAGGGCTCTCTCCGGGTCAATCTCAGTAAAAATGTATCAATAGGCCTTGAGATGACTGAAATGAGTGCTAATTTTAGGCTAGGTATATTAATCAAGGAGTTTGGAATGATTTTTTGGGGTTTTTTGTTGGAAAAAGGGAAAGGCAATTTTGGGCTTGGGGATGAGGCCAAATTCTTGCAGAGTTCAAGTTGGGGCAGGGAAGGCAATGGATTTGATGTCTTAGATTCAATGAATGGATAGAAAAGACTACTGAGGAGCTGAAGAGGGAAAGAAGGTGCAAGGATCCTCTTCAAATGGAGGAAAACATATAAAACTAAACAAAATTTTAAGGCAGAGCACCAGCAAACTAATGAATTCTACCTTAGTTACTCATTTGTTTAATTCAGAATCAAAGAGAAGGGAAATGGCATACATATAAAATTAATGAAACTTACAGATACATGGAGAAAAACATCATCAAAATTCAGAGCCACAAGGATCCCAACAAGTGCTGCAAAAATCTGGTCTTTCCTTTGCCAAAAAGCTGAAATGAATATACAATGAGGTGCCAAACTATTCCCAAGAGTCCAACCCTGAAAATGTCTCAGAAAATACATGATATAGACCATCCTAACCCCTTCCCATGCCTCTAGGGGTCAAGCTCATCCTTCTAGGATCTGTTTCAACCAATTCTAAAACAAGGAACTGAAATCTAGGCAATCAAACAACTTGCCTCTATATGGAAGGAAACTGATTCATTCATTTAATTTTCACTTTTTAGTGAATGAATCCTCTAGAACAAGTAAATATGAGCCAAAATTACATCATAATCATCAAATTACATCAAGATAGATCAATAGTTACATCAAAAAGTAAAAATAGTCAAAACTGGGCGAATTTCTGAGCTGAAGAGTCAAAATGAGGCCAAATTCCTCTATGCGCCGCGCCCAAAAACTCAATGCATCGCGCCACTTTGAACCTGTTTTTGAGGAACTTTCAAAAGTCCAAATTGAGCTCATGATAGCTCGTTGGAAATCCCTATCTGTCTTCTATCCAACCCAAGTGGAATTTGTCAATTTGGAGTTCATTTGCCCCTCCAAAACTGCAATCTCCCAAGACTGGTTCCTGCTGATGCAAAAAGTGGCAGAAAGGCCATTTGTGGAGTATTTTTGACCCTTTAAACCATCCAGAACTTGATGAAATCTCTCAGCCATTCTTGAGCATGCATAATTCATCATAAAAAACCCAAAAATATCAAATTTTCCTCCAGAAGGTGTCCCAATCATAAGCGCGCGCCAAGTGGTGTGACGCGTCGGGCGGGAAAACCTGTTTTGCGACCAAAATTTCAAAAATGACAATATTTACTCCAAATTTGCTGAAATTTGGAGAGAAGGTCCCCCATCATGTGCCATGCTCAGCCAAATAATCTTTGGCCAATATTTGGAGTGGATCAGGCCTTTTCCAGCATTTCAGTGCTCTCCTCAGCCTCGCTTTCAGGATCTTCATCTTCGCTTTGCAAACATGTGTGCGGGCCCAATAGTGGTTCTTCATGTGCCTGAGCATGTATTTGTCCCTATTGGCCTTTTCCAACAGCTTCTCAAGATGAATTTTTTCTCTCGTAAGGCAAATATCCCGCTCAAACGGTATCATGTCACATGGTCTCTTTTGGGCCAATTCTCGGTCTTCGCGGATTCTCTGCAGCTCCATGAGTGTGTGCTGATCCTCCAATTGTTTATTCTGCTACTCCAAGTAATTTATAACAAACTAATCTCTCTGCAATTTCTCGGTCAGTGTGTCGATCTCAGCTTTCTGTTCCTGGATGATTTCTTTCAGCTTTGAACTGGGAGAGCTCGAATCAACATCGATGAATACAAAATCAATATCTTGGCCTCGTGAGGGGCCTTCACCCTGCATAGGCCTCTTGCCTCTGTCCTGAACCTATACCTGTGCTGATGTCGAAGGCGAGACCCCTTCGACGTCAAGTGGATATAGTACTCGCGCTGCTGATGAAGATAACGAGACCCCTTCCACCCCTGGTGGAGATAGTACTTGTCGTGCTGCTGCAAATAAGGCTCTAGTACCTCTCTGATATGTAACACATACTGGAGCACTGATAGGCTCTGTCCCGAGAACCTCAAACCAATGTGAAGGCTCTCCTGCATCATGAACAATCTCGGGAGGAGGCTGAGGTGCTGTAAAGAAGTCGCGGGAAATTAACTCCTCCCATGCAATGCCCTGCAATCCAAGATGATGTACCACAATGATCTTGATGAGCGCATAATGATAAATGCTTTTATGCTGCTGCTATGGAGTCTTCTTATGCACAAGGGTAGTCATCCGCTCTATGTTTCGACACATGAAATATGGAATACTCATCAGTCTCACTCTCGTGAAATGCATCAAAAGTCTGATGTGGTATGCATAAAGGCGTGACAAACTAACCCTCACAGCTGAAGTATATGATGATGAGTTTCATCAATGGCGCATAGGAATCCTTTAGAAACCAAAATGGGAATACCCTGCTGAGCTGCCTCAAATAGCCAGGTCTGATGTAAGGTTCATAATATGCTCTATCCAGCTGCTGCCTCTTGTTCCACTCTTCACCTATGTTCGGTATCCCGGTCGCCTGAGAAATTGTTTCTGGTGTCAAGGTGAAGTTCACTCCAGCAAGGTTTACATGACCATCACACAAATGTAGGAAAAATAAGCGAACCAACTCCTGATGATGCTGAATTTGAGCAATCATCTCACAATACTGAAAACATGAATGTTGCTGAAAGCATGCCATTTCAAGCGGGCAGGCCTGCAATTGAGTTAAGGAAGTGGGCTTTTCTCTGACGTGCTTGCCACTTTTGTGAGGCCTCCTCGATACATTTAGCTATGTGGTTGAGTCATTGTCTTGCTCATATCCTTGCTCATATGATGAATCTGTCTCTGTCATGGTGTTTTGCAATGTGTATAGCAAGTGTATGTTAGATTGCTTTGAAAATGAGAAATAGGTTTTTTTGCTTCAATTCCAAATATGCCAAAGGGAAATGAAGGGCTGTGGTAAGTATGAATAGCAAGAAAAGTGGAGGTTTTTCAAGTGAAATTAATACAATGACAGTCACTTGATTATGTTTTGGGAATATGGGGTTTGGGAATTTACTACAAATGATATGGGAGAGGGAACATGATAGGGTATGGTAGGGTTTAGGATAGGGAAAATGTGAAGAAAGGATATGAGTAGTTTGTGATTTTAGGGCACAAGGGATAAACTATAATGATAGAATTATGAAAGGGAAAAGATCACAAATGGGAAAGGGGTCCTGGCAGCAAAATTACAATTTCAAAACACCAATTTCAAAACCCAAAGAAGCATATTTTGGTATGGACATAGGTTTTATATTTCACCAATCAAAAATCTCATATATTTGCCTCAAAACGCACCAAATATGACAAAAATCAATGGGCAAGAGTTTTCAAACTTACTTGGAGTAGAAGAAATGGAATTATTTTGGCTTTTATTGAAGTTGTGATGAATCTTGGTTCCCGAGTCTCTGCGCCGCGCCTTGTGGATGCGCCGCGCCAGTTGGAGAAAAGCACTGTGGTAGGAGGCCTAGTGCGTCGCGCAACCTATGTGCGCCGCGCTCTTACCCAATGCGCCGCACGCACTCTAAACACAGTCTTGGCTTCAAAATTACAGTTTCGCCCTCTCACCACTATACTTCGACTTTCAATCGATCTCTTGGATGAAAATGGCTATTCAAACAATGAAAATATCTCAAATAGTGATGGATTTGATTTTTGTTTCTCAAAAACCCACTTTGTAATGTTTTGGATTGGCACTTTTTGACATTTTAATACAACTCTGTTTTTCAAGTTTCCACTTGAATTTTTGGCTGAAATGATGAAGCTCTTGGCCATTTTTTGCAGGGATGGTTGGCATTGTATTTCGGCAAAGGAGGACCAGGGCTGCCTCTGAATTCTTCATGACGGAAAACTTTAAAAATTACATATTTATTACAAATAATAAATTTGACGATTTCTTCTTCAAAACAGATTTTTGAAGAAGAATCATTTTTAAGCATTAATGATAATGAACAATTTGAAATGAAAACTTATTTGGAACCTCCCTCTGGCCTGCTGGCATCATTGGACACTCTGAAACACAAAATTTGAGAAACCCTAAACCTAATGACTAAGATGACTCTTAGTTAACCAAGAGACCAAAACACAACTATGAATGACTTTTAAAATTTGATTTTGACGAACAGACCTGAGCCAGCAGGTACAAGGCATGAGGGGAATGAGTGACAAAGCCCTTCCATCAGATGATGGCATGCCCCTAATGGAATGCAGATGAATGAGCTGAATGAGACACCTAAAAATGAAATGCAATAAGAGAAATGATCTCTGACGGAGGGATGTAAAGACTGACTCTACTGTGCTCCAAAAGACAGATTTTCAAATAAGAGTTTAAGCCTCAAGGCTGAGTATCTTTCACCATATATCCAGCACTGCGATCAGGTGTTAGACCGCCGTATCAGAAGTCCCATTGAATCAACCTTCCTCTATAAAATTCTGCTTTTCCTTTGGAAATTCCTCCCGTCGATGCGATTAGCACCTTACCCTTAGCCTGCGGGTCACATTTTCCCCCACCAATCATTGCCCCAATGACCCGGGATTATTAGCCTCCTCAATCTCATCGGACTTTTCCTCGCTTCTTTCACCTTTCCTTTGTTCCTACGTCACGATAAACACACCTGGCCACAGTCACTTAGCCTCCCATGGGACCATGTCCTTGCGCTTATTCCTAAGCCTCCATCGCATCGACATTTCCATATAGAACCCTCATTTCCTTTGAAAACTTGCCCTCTTTGATAACGATACCTTGATAAGATCCAAGCCATAGATCTCTGTGATCGACGGTGATCATTAAACCACATACCCATTTTTGGTTATCTAATCCACCCTACGCATCAATCTACTTCGTGATGTGCATGATCTAACGGTCCTTGTTCATCTTGACAACCCAACTCTTGAACCTACCATCCATTGTCCCCAAAGCCCTCCTCCAATCCCTCTTTCCACCTATCCTCCACTAATTTCTCCCCACTTGTGCACTTCTCTCCATCGTGCTCCTCATGGCCAAGTTCGTTCCCCCCCCCAGTCCGATAGATTACATGATCCATATCGCGTGATTTTTTTTCATACGAGGTTTAATGTTCCAAAGCCACGTGAAATAGGTGGTATTGCAAAGGCCACATGGCACATTATAGTGGATCGTGTTCCCCCAGGGAAAAACTACTAACCGCACAACTACAACGCGAAAACCACCGGTGGTTTTCCAAACTTCACTTTTGCTCAAATTTCTGTTGCCAAGACTATTTTAAAACCCATTTCTTCATGGTTTTCTCCATAAAACCATTCTACACATTCATTTTCTCCTCAGTGCTCCTTCCTTTCCCGACCTTTATAAAGAAGTTTATCGACACCATGGAGTTTTATTAATTGTTTTGTCTGTGCGGGTTTAATGGCGGTTTAAGGGTAAAAGCTCTTCCCACTGTTTGTGAGAGGACAAGGTCGAATATCATCATCAAAGGGAATACTATTAAAAGAAGAAAAGAGATTTCAAGGCGTAAATATGGGTCTTTAAAATCAAATATTGCATGATTTTTTGTTATTCAAATCAAACCCTCGCGCATTGGGACTATACGTCACAATAGCGAAAGGAAAAGAACGATGGAAGAAACAAAGTTAAAGGCCAGAACCAAAAGAGGGGATTGAAAACTAGTCCGAGTCGGCAGGAAAAGCGTAAGCAACGAAGACGAGAGAAGATTGGAGATGAAGGATTGCTCCACAAAGACCAAGATTAGAAATTTTAATCCCATATTCTCAAGGTGAAATCACAGTTTAAAAGTGAATCTGATCAGTAAAGGAATAATTACGGGCCAGCAATAGAGGATTAAAAGGTAAAAATTATATGAAGTGTTAAATGACGACAAAGAAGATTAATTTAAAAAGGCGGATCAAAGGATAAAAAGGCCTAAAACACAGTACATGATTAAATCCAGAAGACTTAGACTTAAAGATAGCCTCGAATACATCAAAGGAGCATGTTATTACCTAATAACTCATAATTGACAACTTTCACTTACTTTATACCTCAAAGGGAAAATCAGCAATTATTACACAAAAAGATATTTTATAAATTGGAACAATTATTGTAAAAGGAAGAAAAAAGAACATAAAGTCAATCTTTTCAACTATTTTATCTCTGGAAGTAAGGACAAATTTAATACATGGAGTAGTAGTTGAGGAACATTCCTACCTTGTGCCTTGCATGGTTTTAGAATAGGAATTCATTTACTATGTCATTTATAAACATTTGAACCCTAGATGGTTCCACCTCCTCATTTGCGGTATAAATCTTGCACTAGGAAAGCCTCATTGTAGGGTGGGCATTTTGATAACTCTTTGAAGTAATACATAGTTTTCTTTGAGATTGAAGAGAAATTGATGTACTAGAACCTATGGATGTTTTGGCCTGTTTGTGGATGGAGAAAGCTCTGTCATTGGATCCCTTTGAGCTTGGTTGTTGGTGAAGTATTCTAATTTATTTATGTTTTCTTGTTTTTTCCATTCTGTTTTCACCATTTCTTACTTATTGTAAGAGTAAAATTTTTAGGCTAAGAAATGTCTCACAGGAAGCACCTTAGGCTGTTTACTCTCCACTTTGTCTTTATGTTTTCATGCGAATGTTTGATTGAGTAGTTTAAGTACTTTTCAACCTTTAGCTTGTTTATTTCAGAAGTAATTCAATACATTTGGCCTCAAGATGATTTATGGTTTTCCTGCTTCTTGTTGACACTTTAAAAATTATTTCGGTATGTGCTCAAAGTACCATTGTCTAAGATTTTCCAAAGGAGTCTATTTGATCCTTACCCTTTTTACTTGCTCAAATAATTGTTTGGCCTTTATAATTGTAATACTAGATGTTTATGAGCTCCCTTTTCTATAAATGTAGTTATTCATAAATCTTAAGCTGTTTTCTTATCCTTGAGTGAAATCTTTGATGAAATAGAGTGTTCCTCGACTCTTAGATTTCATTTTGAAAGTTTTTCTTGCAATTGATATTTTTTGAAGTGTAATTTGTAGAATTCATAGGTTATCCCTATCTATAAAATACTTCTTCATGTTGAAATGATGCTTTAAGTCCCTTTGTTGAAATTTTATATAATTAAGGATTCTTAATTTCCCTTAGTTAAGTGCTTTTCATTCTAAAACCCTTAATGTTCATTTCATTTCACACGAAAACTTGTTGATCTAATAACCAAGTTATATTTTCCCTTTGAAACCTAATTCATTTACAAACTTTTTATAACTTCTTCTTGACTCCATTGTCCAATGGCTCTAATTTTTCCCCATTCTATCTATGCTTCCTAGATCATTCATGTCAGATGAACCAAACCCAAACAAAGAAACTTGCACCTAATAACTTAGCCTAAAATCCATCGCCAAAGCATAAAGCTATATCCTTACAAACATACGAGATCCTCTGCGAGACTAGAGAGGAGCTAGATCCTAGAGCTCTAAAGCTTGGTTTATATTTTACCTTGTCATTTGGTTTTCCAATCGGCTAAATCACAGACTGACACCAATCCATAGATCACCATGGTGAAGGAAGAATCCATACACCGGATATCTCTCCTCAAACTATTGCCAAAACACCACTGCTGATTATATAACTGAAAATAACTCGGTTTTGAAGGATCCAAAAATTTCGTTGTAAGGAAACTTTGAGGAATAGTTGGCTTGATGCCAAGATCAAAAATATGATGCCCAACAACTAATAAAATCTTCGAGAGGATAAAATACTTCAGTCAACGAGAAGAGGAACTTAGTATAATCTAGATAAGTAGATCTAGACTCCACTGTTAACGTATTTCATTTAAAGAACAAGTAAACCCCAACAAGATTTATGCTATCTAAGGGAGATTGAGCTTGGCCAAATACCTGATAGTGGAAAAACAAATTACCTCCAATATCTACTCAATGGAAGGAGAGAGAATCCCTAAACATGAAATCCCTCACAATTCTACGCTAAATGGCCAAGAGAATGAGATATGTCTAAACGAGACAATATACTCTAAAAATATAATATCATGAACAACCTTCTCTTAGGCATACTTCCTTTAAGATGAGAGCTTGAGAAACCCTAAACCATCTCAAAGTTTTAGCTCCTTTCACATTGGAACTCTCCAACTAGATTTGTTTTGTTTATCTAGGTACATTACATATGAATGATCTTGTAGATTTAGTCTGTTCACCCGAGTCAATTGTCTGATCCCATTTCACACATAAAGGGAGTTTTATTAAAGAAGCCTAGATTTAGCCTTGTTCACATGGGCATTGATTTATTTTGTTGTTTAAGGAGTTTAATTTTCCTCCTTTACAATTTTATTCTTGTAACAGAAAATAGAAACAAAATAGAATATTCCTATTAGCTTGGGCTAATTGGGAATATTCTGTCCCTCCCACGAAATGTTGCTTGTCCCTTGAAGCAGGCGATGAGTGAGTACTGCAACTCATCTTCTCCCAAGGCATGGAGTCTGAAATGTGTTTGGGAACTGAAATTCCCATCTAAACCTCCACCCCAAGATATCATCCATACAAGATGAGTCACCCTCCAACATGGAAACTCATGAAGATCTCCTCCACCTTAGGCTCCTTGAAAGAAGGTGGGATGAATAGGCGAACATGATAGGTAAGATGGCCTACCCCATGCTGTCTTCCTCTCCACTCATGGCAAGTGTAGAGTACATATTGATCTTGGGCTGCAAGTAGGTTGCCCTCAAATTGTAAGAAGAAGAATAGATATCCAAAGATCCTATCTCATGTCATGAATCATGCGGCCCAAACCATCCCATCGAAAAGGAATGGCACCTCATCACCTTTTGGCATCCAAATCAGAAAAATGTTTATGGTTCCATGATAAAAATGGTCTATCCAAAGGATACATCACATTTTCCCAAGCTGGCACAACGAGAATGTCATGTGGCAAGTTGTCCTCCAACAAGGTAATAGGCTTGTTGCATGAGTGCTCATCTACTATGTGGTAGTAAGCAGCAATATATATCAGCTATACATGATCGAAATAGCAAGACAATGTGACATACAGTCCTTATAAAACATTATTAGTATGGAAAAATTTCAGCCCATACTCTCTCAAATAATAACCATAGCAACAAAAGGACTCTTGTTGCCTCCTTGCATTATCAAAATGCAGTCCTTAGACAATAATACAATGATGGACATGTGAGTTGTCTCATCCCGATAAAGTATAAACCAACTCCCTCATACATCATGAGAGTTATCCTTTCTCCCAAAATAATGTTCATACATGAAATACATCTCAAACATAAATGTGAATTGAGCCACTGAGATATATCTCAAACAAAGGAAAACATATGGACATAAGATTTTACATATGATGTCAAACTCTCTTCTTAAATACAACATCCATGCCTTCTTCTTATGCATCCTATCATTGGGAATCAAGGCATGAGATAAAAATAGAAATTTTTTGGAGTGACCAAACTCACCCAAAAACAATCAGCTGCTCATGCCTCTTGTTGGCTATATCATAGATCTACAAGGGGTTGGAACCCCTCTTGCTCCATATTGCCATCCACTCATCCAATGTGGGTGATGGATCTCATTCTGCAAATGTTTGGTATCCTCCCAAGGTAGGACACCATGCTCCTTCAACCATTGAAGAACCTTGCACTTCTGAAATGTTGGGAGTCACTACCTCAATGGGACCTCTGATGAGACCTCCTCCTCATGCATGGCATTCCTAAACCAAAGAGGCCTTAGATCATACACTTAGTAGAAGTCTCCTTTGAGCTACGACATGCTCATTGAGAGAGTGTCATCTAGAGAGGAGAAATAGTTTCTCATCTAAATATGTCTACCCTATGACATCTCTTCCTCCACTGGCTTCTAAATGAAGCTAGCATATAAATTTTCCCATGAGGAATGGATGCATTATCTCTTCACCTCTTGCTCTTGGATAGCCTTGATACAACTTTGCTACTCTAGATTAGCGGTAAGTGATGATCACAGGTCATACGATAACATATTTCCTGATCTTACGAAAGATCTAACAATAATAGAAAAGTGGAAATGTAATCATACCCCTTCTTGAATTTGGGAATTTACCTTGCATGGCTCAAGAGTTTTCTTTCTTGTATTGGCTCCTGTTGCTAATGGTAGGATACTCCTCCATGGTTGTGATAGCAACGATATAAGTCTCCTCGAGATGGTGAGGGCTCCTCCCTCTCTATTTTCCTTCATCAGATATCTCAATAACCCTGCAGTGAAATCTGCAAGTAGATATTATTGCATGACTTATGTAGGCCAGACCACCCGAGGAACTGCTTTGCCCTTCATGTGTAACCTTTAAGCTATCTCTTGCTTCTTTTTCTACCACTAGATGTAGTAGGAAGAATGTTGCAAGTCTTCTTGTCAAGTCCTTCTTGAAGATGATCCATGAAGTAGAAAATAGAAACCTTTTACCCTTCTATCCTTCTTGTCTTTGCGGGATCTCCTTTCTTCATCTAGTTGAATGAGCTGTGGGAAGGCTAGAGTCTCCTTGAAGGCTCTAGGTTGAGTCTTGTACTCAACTAGGAATTCCTTAGAACTTTGATGTTCCAAGTGTCTTCCATCCTTCACAGTCTTCTCCTTCATGAATAGGAAGTGCATGGTCCTTCCTCTTCTTCTTGAAACCTCACAGCCAGGTCTCTTGCAACTTTTCTTCTTCTCGAAACTCTCTAGGAGTTTCCTTGCACCTTTCTTCTTTCTTATGTTCGGCCTCCTTGCGAGGCTCTTCTTAGATATAAAAGCTTGATGAGACTAATCTCATCCTCTCCATAATTTTTCTCTGTACTTGCTTTTCTTTATTCTTGATAGTGCTTTGGATCACCAGGTTTGAGCCAAAAGATCATGCTTTGATACCCTTTGTAATATCCCAAATTAGGGATTTTCTACAACAATGAGAATATCTTAAGATATTATAAAGCTATATATGAAGTGATATAGCTCATAATAGGTATTAAATCATATTTCCTTCAATAATATGTTCAACATCAAAGAAATTATTATTCATTTCTTCAACCCAAAGTGGGGAAAAAGCAACTATTTCAGCCCTAAAAACGTTAATTTCATAGATTTGCACAAAAAATAAGGGCAAACAACTTGTGGGATCCTTATATTAGGTCATGAGGGACTTACATACGAAAGTTCAGGCTTTGAAACAAATGACTCACAGCTGTGACTAAGCGGACTCTCCACTCCCAATGGCTTATGCGCAATCTCCATGACTTGACTCCATGAGAAATTAAATGAAAGCTCATGAAGCATGATTTTTTTGAAGAGTTTTGAGATAAAAAATAGATTTAATATACATATTTGAGAAGTTTATTGCATGAAAGTATGAAGAAAAATGGAGATTCGGCTCCAGCATATACATCAAGAGGATAACGGCGAGGGTTTCATGAGATACATTGTATAAAAGTGCGAGCGGATACTGCAGATCTAGATCTGAAAAAGCGTAGTATACGCGGTAGCTTATAGAATATATCTAGAGCAAGATAATACATAAAAAGCTAGATCTATAGCAGATCCATATGTAAAAATTTATTTATTATACATACCCCTTGGAGTTTTTCAGCCGTACATGAAGAGAACGAGAGTATATTTGAGTTTTACTACATCGGATCTACGAGAATGATTCGAAATTTTGAAATGAAAATAAAATTCAAATATATCATATCTGAAATATACATGGATTAGATGGCTAATCCATGGATCACTCATGGTGAAGGAAGATCCATACACACAGAATCCTACTCCTCCAAACTATTGCCAAAACACCTATGCATTACTACAGCCCAAAGAAAATAAACGCTAGTTTCGGGGATCAAAATATCTTTGTTGGATTTGAGGAACGATTGGCTGACTCCAAGATCAAAATATGATGCTCAACAGCTAATACACTCTTCCGGGAGGATAAAAGACTCACTCACTAAGAAGAGGCACTAGTATAATCTAGATGCGAGTAGATCTAGTCGCCACTTCTTTGCGCGGCTCAACTGAAACAAGTAAACCCCAACGGGATTTATCTTTGTCTAAAGGGAGATGGAGCTTGGCCGGATAGTATTAGTGGAAGAGTAGTACAATTCCACTCCAAGATCTACTCAATGGAAGGAGAGAGTATCCTAAGCAATCCTCAAAATTCTTTGCCTAAACGGCCCGAAGATAGAGATATGTCTAAATAGACAATATAATGCGATATATCATGAGCAACCTTCTCTTGACCTTTGCTCTACTTTCTTCTCTCACATGTAGTATATATATACACTTCCTTTTATAATATGAGAGCTTGAGAAACCCACAAACCATCGCAAAGTTTTGTAGCTCACATTGGAACCGTCCAAACTAGATTTGCGTTGTTGATCTGGAGTTACATTGCATCTGGACAACACCATAGATTTGGTCTTGTTGACCAGTCAATTGTCACAATCCATTTTCACACATAAGAGTTTTATTAAATTAGCCCAGATTTAGCCTTGTTCACATGGGCATTGATTTATTTTGCTTTGTTTAGGGAGTTTAGTGTCTTCCTTTACAATTTTATTCTTGTAACAAGAAAATGAAGAGGAATATTCCTATTAGCTTGGGCTAATTAGGAATGTCACTGAAATTAGGTTGGCTCAGTTTGCACTTACTGCTCCTCTTTGCATGTCTTCTAAGGTTAGAGGGATCTCTTTCTCTTAATTGATAGTACATGCACGGATCAAATCCATCCAGGAAATTTCACTAAAGCTAGGCCTTGTGGGGGTTTCATGTGAGGAGGGAGTGCAGCACATGCACGCATATTGAACCTAGTGCGGTAGTCTTGGACACTTTCCCCAACATTCCTCTTAAGGTTATCATGCTACTGATAGGATTTGAAGGAGGTTATCGTAGTCTCCCACTTGTTTATGAATGTTTGGTAAATTTAAGGGAGATCATGAATGCTATTAGGAGTTAAGTTTTTGAATCATTTTTTTGCTTCTCCTCCTAAGAATTTTGGCAAACATTCTCATTTTTATGGTCCTCCTCTATCTTCGAATCCGAGTGCAGCATTCATCGTGCTACTTTTTTGGGACGAGTTGGAATCAACTTCTGGTAGAGTGAGGGTTTTAGATTGGTAGTCTTGAGGCATAGGCGGTAAAGGTTGTGGTAGTACCCGGGGGATCATATCATGCGCCCATGATGGGAGGTAATGGAATCCAAGGAGGATTTACTAGAGGAGGGTTTATGAGTGTAGGTGGAGGAGTGAAGTGGATTGGTTTGCATAGTGAATGTATGAATGGGGGTGGAATTATGTATTAGGACCAACTAGGCGATTTTGGCAGGATTTTGGAATGAAATGAGTCAAAGTGTTGGAGAAAGGTCTGAAAATCAAGAGGAGTGGAAGGAGAGGCTTCTCCTGCTTGGAGCTCTACTATAATTTTGTAGGCTACGAGATTTGTCTGGTACTATCCAAATTTGAGACTTAGTCTACGAGATGGATTTGCTTCTAGAGTGTAAAGTCAGAGTGGGTGTCTTGCATGGCCTGGTGTGGGGCTTTCAAGGAAGTAACTTGCTTTTTGAGATGGGTCTAACAATAGTTGAGTCTTTATTCCTGGAGGAGTTTTTTCCATCGTCTCTTTTTGGGTCATATAAACTATGGTAGGAGGGTTTGGGTCGGTGAGATTTGGTGTTGATTCTTTATGAAGCTAGATTTCAAACCCATCTGTGAGAGGCGTACGGTTTATGAGAGTTTTGAAAAATAGACCTATGCAGCCCAGGGTAATAAGATCACATAGTATGTAAGCTGCGCTTTAAAGCTTGTTATGGCTGATTGGTGTATTCCCGAGGAGGAGTCGCGAAGCCATTAGTAGGGTCAACGAAAGGCTCACCCAAGGCCCGGTGCGTCACCGGAGTGAGATGATGCTAACATTTTGAGGATGTACTTGTTGTCCACCATCCACGACTAAATACCAATCTAAAGATGTTGTTTTGGTTTTACTGAGTTCATTATGTAACACTAAAGTTTTTCATTAAGTGTTGCTGAGTATGGTCACCATGGTACTGAGTATGATGGATCACCCGGATATCACTCTTAGCTAACACTTGATTTAATGCATGTTGACGATTTGTGAGTTCTTTATAAAGAATATGTTTAAGTCGTTACTCGTCCCAGTGTGAGTGCGCATATTATGTTAGGTCCACAGCCATTTTTCGGTTTGAAAAGACCAAAACCCGAACACGGAGCAACATGAAACCAACTTTGGAGTCCTAGGACCCTAGCCTTCACTGGACTCGAGAGAGAGACTTTCTCTCTCTATATTTTTATAAAATATGTAAACTTGATTAATTTTAGGGTTTTTGATTTTTAGGCTAGTTATAATGATAGGGTTTGTTTTGCTTCTTTTGTTTGGTTGGGTAGGTTGTCGAGTAGAACGAGATAGAGATTAAGATAAATTTAAACCATTTGGCTATGGGGTCTACGAAAGGATTAAAAAGGATATGCAAAGAATCAAGGGTGTTTCATAGGGAAAGTTAACAAAGCCAAATGGATCTAAGTAGCTTATGTGGGTGAAATGAACATTAAGTTGTGAGCATAGTAGTTTTAAAGGGAAATTAAGAATCCTTTCAACAAATACTTTAAAACAAACGAAGGGCCTCTAAGATCATTATGCATAAAGAAATAGCAAGAAGAACGAGGGCATACCATAAACTTCTTTGATGCAAATTTCACAAGTGGCACCGTAAGACAACAATCCGACAAACACGAAGGCAAAGGAACTTGTAAATTCTTTAGTGGTTTCACCTTTAAAGGAAAAGAATAAATTCAAGATAGTATATAGTAATGGATTCGAAAGAGCGGGGAGCTACTAAATTCCTTAATAAAACTACAAAATACCTTGATGTGATTATTCAAGATCGAAAAAAGGACGGGGCAAACCATAAACCTCTTCCGCGAAAACCCTAATTAGTACACTTCAAAGGAAAGACCTCAAAAACAATGTTTTAAGTTATACCAAAGGACGGGGATAACCATAAGAATTATTTGGCATTAGCTCCATATAAATCATTCTTAAGAAAAACAAGGCTGAGTTGGAATAAAGGTGGAGTGGGAAATTTTCTAATGCGACTCGGTAGAGGAAGCCATTAGAGCGATAGAAGCGGATAGAATTAAAGGTGCTTCTTAACGGCATATCTTAAGCTAAATTTTCTATTCTATGGCAAGAGAAAGATGCACAATATGGAAACATAAGAATACGAGTGTAAAATCGGAAGAGATTCACCGTATAACCATGTTCATCGATCCTACGAAATGTGCTTGTCTCATTGTTATTCAATCCAAAACCTTCATAATGCTCCAAAGCCAAAAACTCATACAAATTAAAGTCTGATGAAGTTTTTATCTCAACAACCAGCTACATCATGAATAATGAGGCCTACATGTAGTATTTAACTCGCGAGGAGGATCAAAACTCTAGCTAGGTTTCCAAAATGTCATTAATTACACATAAATGTCATTTTTGTCTTATGAACGTACGCAAGGCGAGGCACTGAAATATCCTAACTGATCAGTGATAAATTCTAACATAACTCCTCATCTAAATATAGAGTGATTTACCTTCAAATCCCTCAAAATACTCTATTTTCAATAACTCAAGTTTCTGACTTTCGGGACGAGGGCGCAACGCGAAAATGAGGAAAATCACGCTTTTTTTGCGAGTTGAGGATTTGGGGGTCTTACTCACGTGTCCAAATGAGATCAATGATAGCTCATTGGAAATCCTTTCCCGAGTTTGGATTTCCAAATATACCTTTAGGTTTTTAGAATGGAGTCCATTTACTATCTCAAAAATCGATTCTCCCAAGACTAATAAGGGCGCATCACCCGAGTGCTTGAGAAGAGGGTAGAAAGTTGATTTTTTGCTTTTGGCCCTTTTGAGGGAAGCCATTTTGCTCCAAATGACTTGAAAATTTGTTAGGATGATTTGCTTGGCCTAATGATCATGAAAATGTAAAATTTTTCCCTCCATTTGGTGCAAAAAAGAGCACGGCACTAGTGGCGTTATGGCGCGCTAGCCCTTCTTTAAACATGCAAAAACAAAAATCAAAATTTCAAAAACTCAAAAAGGATCCCAAAATTGGGATTTGTCTTTTTGATCATGTTTTGGAGACTGCTTGTAGGGATGCATTAACAATAATTTCAAAGCTTTATATTGTCCTTTGCCTCTTTTAGGGCTTGAATCTTTGTCTTTCTGAGGCTCTTTTGGGCTTAGCTGCACTTGCAATCTTGCTTCTTAAGGCATAATGCCTTGACATTTTCTTACGAAAGGTCGATGTATCTTGTGGCCTTGTCTGAGATGACCTTATAAGTGTATATTTTCTCTCTCTAGCCAATATTCCCGATCATAGCTGAGTCTCCATGGCAAGCAACTCACTTGGAGTGAGCGCTCACCTTGATGTTTTCTCTTGCTCTCTTTCTTTTGCTAAAGGCTATTCCTGAATCCAATTATCCTTGTAGCCTCCTCCTAGGAAGTTTTCTTCCTCATCACTCCACGTAATATAGAGTGCCCAAGGTTTCATCACAGCTTTGCCTTTCTTTTCTAGCCTCTTTACGAGCTGCGATAGCTACGATCTCATAGATGGCCTTCTCGTCTCTAGGCTGCTTGTTTTCAACCTCAAGGAAACAAATCACATTCTTAGCCCTACGAGATTGAAGCTTGCTTGTAGATCCCTAGCTCTGGGCATCCTTTCTGCTTGAGAAACATGCTTCCAATCCTTTACTCATTCTCATCATGCACTCTCAAGGTGGGTTAGCTAGCTGATTGTTTAGTTTCATGCTTGTCTTCCTCTTCTTCATCGATGACCTTTTCCTTACCTTTGTCGAGTTGTTTGGTTGATGCGCAGAAGGCACGGCCCTGCCTCTTAAGGGAAGCAAAAACATGCCTATTTCTCTCTCTGTGTGAAGAAGTGAGTCCAAAGGTGTTAGTGTCGGTAACATCTTCATCCCTCCGGCGGTGATCAAAATTCTCTTTGTTGCATTGCATATTGAGGTGTCTCACTCGAGTCAGCTTTGCATTCCGTAGGGGCATGGATAATGCGATGAGTAGTGACTTGTTGTAGGAGTTTTCCTCATCATGTAATTTTCTGCTAGAGCCCATTTCCATTCATTAAGATCATTTGCTGAGACACTTTTTGTCTTATAGTTTGCAGAGTCGTTTTTAGGGTTTTAGTTTCATTGAGGTCTAGGGTTTCATCAGAAAGTCTTTCGAGAACATTCAATAATGAGTCGGCGAGGAGCACGCAGGAGGTTGAATAAAGTTCCGAGTACTAAACAAATTTCATCATCATATGCACTAGAAATGTATAAAGTAAGAGTATTTTATCTTTTTATGTATAAATTTGATGTAATTTCAAGTTTTTTTATATGTAAGAAATTTCAATGGCGACCACAGTCACCTTGTCGAGCTGGCAAATCCATCCCACTGCCAGAGGCAAACAAAAAGCAAGTCATTGATTATTCGGAGGCAAAATCAAGCAAGCTTTGCCCACAGAAACTGAGTTTAAAAAAAAGTGTCGAAAGGTAAACATTACAAAGCTCGGGTTCTCTTGGAGTGGAAAATTAAAGCCTTTGATATATAAGTCATTTTCATCATGTAAAAGGGCTACATTTTCATTCCAAGAAGAAAGAGTGAGCAAGAAAAGGCCATGTTGAGACAAAGGGAGAAAAAATTGCGGAAAAATCGTCGCGAGTTTGTGGGTGCGCGGCGCATGCGTGGTAGAGAGCCCACGACACATAGATGCGAAAGCGCGATGCATTGGGTCGGCTTCCACGAGTGTTAGAAACACAGCGGCACGGCGCACCTTATACCAGCGGCGTGGCGTCGTAGAGCTGCAAGCTATTTTCACCACGATTTCATTCAAATCTCCAAATTGCTCGGTTTCTTCAGAGTCCAAAGCAAGTCAGAACAACTTCCAATGCCAATAAACGTGTATCTTAAGATGTTTATGAGGATTTAATAGAAAATTTCAAACCCTACTTCCTTGCTCAGGAACATGATTACTTAGGGTTTGTAGATTGGATTTTTGTGGCTATCACTCCCTCCTTTTTATTCCCTCAACACTTTATTCTAGTTTCATCAAACCATTTCCCTATCCCCCATATCCCTAAATTCATTCACCCCTCATCCCAGTCCCATTATCCCAAAGCCCTAGCCACAAAATTCCCAAACCCCAGAGTACTATCCCAAAAGCCTAGAAAACTATCCCTAAAACTCTCTCCAATTCCCCAAATTCCAATTGGAAAAATTCCCAAAAATCCCTCTTACCCTCTCCCTTCATAGTCCCTCACACATTTTTCATACACTTGGTAGCAAAGAAAAAACCAAAGACACCTAAACCTCTTCTGCACTCATCTAAGACAACACTGAAACTTTGTGCAGACATGGAGTTGTTAGATTCCTCTTATGACCAAGATGAAGAAACACACGGTGAGCTCTCCAACCCCGAGGTGCATGCACCAAGGAGATCTCACAAGAGTGGTAAACATGTACGGGAAGAGCCTACTTCACTGGCTGCACGGGCACCGCCTCTTTGCTATCACATGTTTCCAACAGCAGTCTTGTTATCGGTTTTGTGAGATGGTTGCTAGAGTCTAGTACCATCATGGGTTGAGCGGTGTTTGTGCTTCATACTACATAAACTGGCCAAGTCAACTCTTGCAGATGTGGTCTCTTCACTTGACCACCTAGAAGTCTATCTCTCTAGCAACCAATATTCCAAATGTTGGAGAGAGAGAAATGAAATAAAAGGCGAGAAATTTGACAAAGAACACTATGAGCCATTCATCGAGCTTTGGTTTTTTGAGACAAATTAGTAGATCCCCTTTCGGTGCACAGAAAATTCATATGCCCCTTTGGTGAAACTCATAATAAAATATTTCGAAATTTGTGAGGGTCGGTTTTCTCGCCTATATGCCTATACATCGGATTGCGTGCATTTTACCCGAGTGAGAATGATGTAGACCTCCCCCTACTTCCATGTCTTTGAAATATTGAAAGATGACCACCTAGTGCAAAGAGAAAACTCCTGAGCGAGCGGTT
This sequence comes from Pinus albicaulis, assembly GCA_034641835.2. Lineage (NCBI taxonomy): Eukaryota > Viridiplantae > Streptophyta > Pinopsida > Pinales > Pinaceae > Pinus > Pinus albicaulis. Next base: position 1,189,227,636 of record CM076570.1, on the reverse strand, counting down.
CAGCAATATGTATCATTTTGCACTCATCAAATATGTGGCTAGTTGCATCGTGGCGCTTGGTTTGCAAGATGTCTCTTGGGAGGATTTCATTTCTCATGAGTTCTTCATAGCTCCTCGAAGTACCTGCGAGAAAGCTTTTCTTAAGACGAGTGTACAGCCTTCACATCGAGCGGGAAGAGGTCATGTAAGGACACATGCCGCTAGTGTGCTAGGTGTTTGTCACCTATCAAAGGGCACTAGAAGGTTGTTTGTAGTAGCCAAAGCGATATTGGCATCTCCCGGGGCGGAAGGGGTCTTGCTTCCTCCATCGGCGGTCGCGGTACAAGACAAGGGTAAGAGGCCAATACATGATGAGGGGCCTTCGGGGAGGGCATGAGCGGATTTCATTCCTCGACCCGGGGAGGATGACGCGGTTGAGGCTCACCAAGCTCAAAGCTTAGAGAGATCATTTGGGAGAAACGGGAAGAGAGATAAATAAATTTGTTCCTCAGCTTAGAAAGAGCCCAGAGTGGATAATCCGAGTGCCTTGTGAACTCAGAAACAAGCTAGAGGATCGGCCAAACCATTATGGAACTACAAAACATGCGAGAGAAACGGCAGAGCGCCAAAAGGAGCAAAACCAAAGATGACATCACTTCGACAGAAATTGAGGCCGATACGTGAAACTTGGCTTGAAAGTCAAATATATGAATTTGGAAAAAAATGTTGGAGAAGGCCAAAAAGAAAAATATGTTGAGGCACATGGCCAATCATTATTGGGCGAGAAATCATGTTTTGTAAAGCAAGAATCAAGATCTTGAAGGCCAAGTTGAAGAAAGGCATCGAGGAGGCGAAAAGAGCATGGTGTATTCAAAGATGTGTACGAGGCTTCTTTGGCCCAACATAGCACTTGATGAAGAACACTCAGCCCAAATTTCAAAAAAATTTGGGACACTGCATTTTTTGAAAATTTTGGCCTAAAAACGGGCACTTACGCCCTATGCGTCGCACCACACTGGCATGCGCTTTTGATAGGGACTCCTTTTGAGGAAAACTTGAAATTTTGGATTTTTCATGGAAAAATATGCATGCCTACCAATGACCAGGGAAATTTTAACGGGTTTTGGGCTTCCAAAGAGATTAAAGAAAACACCCCAAAAATGACCTTAAATCTGCACCTTTTTTGACACACGGGAATAAGTCTTGGGAGAACTCGAGTTTTGGAGGGAAAATGAAAGCCAAATTTATAAATTTCACTTGTGTTGGAAAGTAGATAGGTAGAAATTTCCAACAAGCCCACTTGGAGAAAATTTGGACACCGGGGAAGGCCTCCAAAATCAACTGCAAATTGGCACGATGCATAGGGAAATCGGGCGTGGCGCATTGGAGGATTTTTGCTCGGTTTTGACCCGAAACTACTGTGTTTTCGCCTATTTTTTGATAGTTTAGCTTTATTACTTCTAAATGTAAAAACTGATGATGTAACCTTAATGTAATTTGATGGATCTTGATGTAATTTTTCTAAATTTGCGCTCAGTGAGGTAGATTCATCCATCGAAAAGTGTGGTTTGCAATTGAATGAATCGAGTTTCTAGTTTTTGAGGCAAGTTGTTCCACTTTGCCTAACTTTCTAGTTCTTAGTTTAGATTTTGTTGGAATAGCTCCTAAAGGTTGCGAGGCTCGACCTAGAGGGTTGGGATGAGTTATTTTTTGTCTATATCTTGTGGTTTTTCGGTCATTAGCATGGTTGGACTTTTGGGAATGCTTTGAGCATCATTGTATGCATTCATCTCTGCAGTTTGGCAAAGGAATAGACCCGAGGGTTTGCGGCACTCTATGGGATTCATGTGGAATTTTGCTTTGATAGTGTGTTTCTCTCTGTAAATGTAAGTCTACTAGTGTTTTATGTATACCATTTTCTCTCTCTTATTTCTTCTTAGCTTAAACAAACAAGGATAAAGGTAGAATTCATTAAAATTTGCCGGTGCTCTACCTAGAGTTTAATTTTTCTATGTTTCAGTGATTTTGTTTGAAGAGAGGATTCTGAAGGTTTCTTTCCCTCTTCAACTTCTCACCTATCTCAATATCTCTCCGGTAATTTCAAAATTGAGAGTGTCAAATCAATTTCCTACCTTGCCCCATTCGAGATCTCTTGCAAAGCGGAGCTGCATTCCCTAGACCCAAATTTGCTTTTCCTCTTGGGCCAAAAAATTGTGTGACTTCCAGCTAAAGACTCTTTTACATACCTTACACAGCCTTTAAAATCAGTCTACATTCAAGTCATCTCGGGCCTCAACGATCATCTGAGAGTTGACAAAGGGAGAGAGCCCTCTCCGATCTGGTAGGGCCTAGCTACCGGAGGTTAAGTGTGGTTTGATGTTACCTACTGGGCTTCTGCCTTTCTCGGAGGCGTAGATTAAGGCCATAACAAAAGGAAAAGGCTCAATGTTACTAACATTTTAGTGCTATTTGTCTCCTTGTCATCATCACTGCCATTTGGCTCACCTTTTTGATGCACTACCATCTGCCTCACTGCCATCTTCCTCACATTGCCATGCTTGCTTCACTATTTGATGTTGTGTTGTCATGAGATGAGGGTGAAGCTGTGGGAAGGTGATAAAGGAGAGCATCATGGGGTGAATGAATGTGAGGAAGATGGAGATGTATGATCAACAAGGAGGTGATGGATGAGTAGCAATGGGAGTATGAGATGATGAAGGTGTAGTTCGTTGATGATGGGATTGTGGAGAAGTAAACACCTCATTGGAAATGAAGGTCTCCACACAGAATTCCTTTCTCTTTGTGCATTGGTGCACAAGAAACCATTTTAATAAGTGAGTGATGAAAAGAGGCTTCGCATACTGCTAAGGATAGTCTCTCTCTTTTGTACAATATAAGACATTTTATCAATGCTTATGTAGAGGTAATGGGGTATGTGTAGCATCCTCACTCTAGTAAAATGCATATGCGGCACGATTGAGTAGGAGTAAAGCCATGAGAACCTTACACCTTACATGTAAAATACTTCATGATAATTCTCTGTCATGGGATTTCTACATATATATCAAGTAGGTGAGGGAAAGGAAATATGGATTTGTTGTGGTCTTTATATCTAGGTTTAATGTATGGCTCAAAGTAACTCATGTCAAGATTGGCTGCTTGAACCATTTCTCACCACGCACTTGAAGTATGCCGTGGCATTGGAAATAACATATGTAGATAACTAAAAGGTGACCACTATGAAGTTTAGCTCGCCATGCAAGTTAATGATAAATAATCCTCTAGTTAGCTCGGGGTGATTTTTCAGCTAGCTCCACCTTTCTACAAAATTCATAGCAACCTACATGTATGAAACATGCCAAACGATGGGGAGATTCCATTAGCTCCCTTGTGTTGGCGAGTTCAAACCTATTGATATTTCCACCTTTGTGCTCATGACTCCTTGGCATTTGAGCCTCTCCATCAACGCGCCATTTTCCTCTCTCTCTCACATGTGGGAAAAATCTGTTTTTAGAGCTGGAGTGTAAATGGAAATGGAATGAAGAGATGTGGTGATGAAATGGAGACACAGCCTAATGAGGGAATGAGTAAGTGAGGTATAGGTATATTAGGACTTTGAATGAGAGGCTACCCCAATGACAACCCCCAGCTATGCGTACTCTTTTTATCAACGACACAGCTTTGCAGGATGATGAAGTAATTGAACAAAGTTATTTCAAGGTTGAAACTTATGGTTTGATCTTAGAAAGGTTTCACTTCTTTCAATTAAATGATGACAAAAATTCTTGGAGATGGGTTGATGGCTGTACTTACCCCTAAATATGTTTGGAGCCGACCTTGACGAGAGTTTGGAAGCGCTTTGGAGTAATTTGAATGGTTGAATTTCTTATAAAGCCCTCATGGCCAGAGCGCGGCGCTGAGGCTAGAGGGCACAACACTAAGGGCGGGCGTGCAACGCTGTCACGAGGCGCAATGACAAGATAAAATTTGTTGTGGGTGTTGAGTAAGAGCACGAGTGCCTTACCCCATGTGCAGCGCCTCCTTCCGAGCGCGCAACACCTCTATAAAATGTATGAAATTTGCCGAGGGCACGGCCACACGATCCTACACGCGCTTGTGCCAAGATGAGCGTGCGGTACGGACAATTTTTCCCGATTTTGACTTGAAAAGCACCCAAATTATTCACTCTGAGTGCTCTTGATCACTTGAAATGCAACGATGAGGGCTTTTAAAATGCGAGATGAGATTTTATAGACTTGGGAATTTTAATTAAACTTTTCAAAACCAACTTCCTAATGTTTTAAGTATTTTTCACTTTCTCACTATTGTTCTTTGACGTTTTTCTTGTAGGTGACTTAAAACTTATTAACTTGGCTCTGCTGCTCACTTGAGGCATGACAAGTTGATTTTGACAACTTTAAGGATTTGGTCATATAGAAGCATCTCCAAAAACCTATTTTGTTCCCCACGTTGGGTTGACTTTCATCTTCTCATTTTACACATGGCAAGCTCATTTTTTACAAGTTTGGGATCTGATCACACGGTGACATATTCAAAATCCTCTTCCATGATGGAGTTCGAAATCATCATTTCACCTTGCGGCCACTTTCGGGAGCCTAGGTGTACTGGAGTTCATTACAACGATCATCATTGTTGTCTTCTAATTCTCTATAGCCCTTTCAAGTTCATTCATTTATGTCAGTTCACCTCACCTTTTCCCAAATCTCATCAATAGTCTACGATATACTTTCTTCATGTTTGTGGTTTTGTGTGTGCCTTCTCCGGGTCATTTTACGCAGTGAGATTACTATTTTGGCTCTCTGTTGGACCATCGAGTGCCATAAACCCTAATTTCCTACAATACCCATGGCGAGTGTTTCTTCTCTCTGTGTTGTAGGTTTTGCTTCATTCAGGAAGATGACCACCCACCTATTTGGTAATTCTACTGCTGATAGACCTTTCAAAACTCCTGCAAAAGTGTCAAAGTTGGTCCACTTTCCTCATGTGCGGGCTTTGAGCGGGAAGGGATATTAGTCTTCTTTGGAAAAATTTTAGGATTTCTTGAATAACCATGTCTTGGCGACTATTATTACATATAAAGCTGAGTCTAGCAAATGAAAAGGAGTGCAGGAAACATCCAAAGACAACCTTGAAACATGTGAAACCTAATGACCTAGTGGGAGGGTCCTTTGACCTAATCTTGACTAAATTTGGCTTGGAGATCTTCAAGTGAAAATGAGATGTCGGTCGAGTGCTTTGCATGTGAAGATCCAAAATCCAATGTACTTGATTTATCTAAAGAGCCTGAGAGATATTTTTGAGACCATCGACAGGATTGAGGAACACTCGAACATGGGAATGAGAAGGCTATAGGAAACCCTAAAGGGAAAGTGGAGTTATGGACGGGGGAGAAATAAGGAAAGGAGGCCATAGGAAGAGCGCGAGGAGGATAAAAATGATAGGTGCGAAGCTTATGACGAGTTTGTAGGAGCAACGTTACCCATGAAATGGGAAATTGATGGAATGAGTGAAAAATTTTCTATAAGGATAATGAAGACGAGTGAGATTTCTGAAACTCCACGATATTCCAAAGGAATTTTGTTTTGAAATCTAGAACCAATCCCATATTCATCTACAAATTGTGAAAAATACTATTGGCTAACACTCTCTATGATTTGGACTTGTTTACGTTTTTCGATATTAGGCTAGTTAAATGATTGTGAGGGTTTTATTATTATTATTATTCATAGTACATACTTTTGTTGGATTGAAGGGGTCCTCTCTAAGCGAGTTTCCATTGGGCTATGGAGTCTAAATAGCTAGATATATGCATCAAATCCTAGAGCATTAGCAAGACAAGATAGCCATGAGTGCTTTGAGTGCTTATAAATGAAAAAGACTATGAGAATTGGAGAAAAGCTGATTTTAGTTATAGCTTAAGCACAAATAGAGAATTCTTAAACCATACATTAGAGGAAAACATAGAAATTGTAAGAGAAACTGATCGGAAATAAAGGATTTCTCTGAACGATACAAATCTTATTCTAACCTTCACCTTTGTGAATTATAATTTATATGGTGTACATGAAAAGATTACTGTAGAAAGACATTAAACATGGAAATTTCGAGACATCATCACCGGGACACCACAACACATGAATCTTGGAGGCTCGATATTTTTATTGATGCTCCAACTTGACAAATTACAAGTTCGTGAAATAAGAAAGTGCTTAAAAAATAGGGTCCAACCCCCATTAGAGAATGAAAACTTATATTTAAAATAATTGCAGCAGTTGCCATTATCAGAGAGACAGTGAGTTCATTTACTACAAGAGTGAGCCGAAATGGGTCCATGTGTCTCGTGAGGATGACTTGTGACTATTGTTTAAGAAATGTCTAAAGTTGTTGTGGAAGCATCCTTTTGTAACGACCCTCTTAACGGATGCATGGCGTCCTTGCCTTAAAGCTATTATCTATTATTGTGGTGGTTTGTTCCTTTGTGTTGGTGGAGTTTTTGATACACTAGATGTCTTGGAAATACTAACAATTTGTTGTTTGCCATTTGTCATTACAAGTTTGACTTGTCATCCTTCCTAGAGGGTACATAAATTTTCCCAAATCTCTAGAGTCGAAATCTTGGTCCTAATCATATTTTTTTAGACTTCATCGGTCTACGGTGTACTTTATATGAGCATTGGTCTCGGTTGAAAAATGTGCTTGACTCTCATGCTTGTATAAAAGTCATCATTGTTGATGACTTCATAAAATGCTTTCCCGATCACGGTGTTCTCCTATATTTATGAGCTTGGATGTGTCCTTTGAGATTTACGTGAGCCTTTTTACATAGTCGGTCCTAAGGATCCTCTTATCGTGTGATGAAAATAAGGAAGTATGGAAACCTCTTTTATTTAGTGTATCAATCTAATTGAAAAATATACTCACTCCAGATATCTAGGCGATGGCATCTTTCTTCTAGGCATTATGTGTGACTAGACTCTTTTTCTTCAACACCTTTTTAACCTCAAGAATAGAGGTTGTTCTGTCGACCACTTCCGGTTCTCCATTCATGATTGATTTTAGAATTTAGGAATTTGATGATGTTTTTTTCCGGTTTGGGGCTTATCCTAGAAGGTTCCTCATTTGTTTTCTCGGTAGAAAGAGAATTTCTGAAATATAAGTCAGATCCCTCTATTAAAAAATTATCTGAATTGATGACCATACATCACTTTATAGATTCAATTATATCCAACCATATAATTTTCTTCCTCTTCCTACCATGTTTTCCAATTGAGGAATCTTAGGAAGAGCTCGCAGAAGCTTTCATTTGACTTTTGTTAATGCTGCACGACTATGTGGCATGTGCAAAATCTTTCCTTTTGAATTTCTCTTACTGCACCAGATCACTAAGGTGATCTAGCTGGCTTTTTAATCTTTGCTTTAAGGAAACATTATCCATCGCCTTGGCTAGCTACTTAGTGTCACCACACTGGTGCACTTGTATATGTTGTGGATGCTTTGGAATCCATAGTGAGAGGAACTTCTTGTACGGGGATCATGGCCTTACTTTCCTTCCATTGTTCTTTGCTCTGGTCACTCAATCCCTTATTGATTTATGTATTTATTTGATCATTTCCATGCCATCTCATTATCCATTTTCTTCGATGTAACTCTCTGTTTTTTCAGCAATCAATTGCAGCATTTCTACTTTTTGTGTTTCATTTGCTTCTATCTCCTTGGCCATAGGGTCTTCTCTCCTTGACATCTTAAGTTTTCCTCCTCAGAAAGAAGCTATGTGTGCATTATTGTTCTTTCCAAAAGGTTTCTACCCTCTACTTATTTTTGATGGATTGTGCCGAGATGCATCACTAAATCTTCTTTCTGGATCATCCTGTGAATATTTGGCCATGGTGGTGCTCTTTTCCACCTTTAGCTGTAATGTTGTGTGTTGGACAAAGCACTTTGTGTAGTTTTAAAGAGTCCCGTTTGTGCTGAGTTAGCATGGAGGAGATCATTTTCTTACGTTCTTCTTGTGCATCTCATACAGTACTATTGGATGGATGTTCTTTCGCATCAAACTCTGAAAAGAGAGGCCTTCTTGTAGAGAATACTGCTACACCTTTCGAGTTTGTTGAAAGAAATTTGTGCCTCCAGAATGCCATCCTCATTCTTCCTTCTTCGGGCCTCAGAAGGTTGATAGGAGTCTACTCTTGGGCGACTCTATTTTTTTCCAAGCTGGTGTAGGTTTTGTTCTTGAGAACTCTCATTCCTTATTTTGATCTCCCGAGATGTGTCCTTATGTATCTTCCTCCTCTTGTTACTGTAGTGGAAGTAGAGTTTGGATTACTGCACATTCTATTGTTGGAGCGAAATCTGAGTGGTAGAGGATGTGGAGAATATTTTTGGCCTCTCTACGCGATCCAGCTAGTGAATCCCCAATTCTGGTGAGTAGTTTGTTGGTTCTTCTCACTGCACCTAGTCAAGGCCTAGTGTTGATTTTTCCCCTCACTTCATATATTTCACTTTTACGGCTCTTTAGTGGAGGAATCAATGTGTCCATTATATGCTGGTCCTCCCTGAGTCCTCTTGCTCCCTATTTCCCTTTCAAACTCTTTTCCCTTTTCATCTTGAACTCCTACTGGCTTTCCTCTCTTGTGGAGTTGGTGTTTAGATTCTCCAAAGTAGATATGACCTACTCTTGACCTCTTGGAGTGTGTACTGCCCACCCATTCTTCTTGGTTCATGTACTTCTCTATCTCTAGTCTATGGGTGTGAATATAGGGTGTGTACTTGTTTTCCACCCTCTTCTTGGAGATGATGCTGATTGGATCATAGGAACAAGTGAAACTATGTGTGAAATTGATCTCCTTTAAACTTTTTATCACTTGCCTCATCTGCTACCACTGTCGTTTCAAATGAATGGACCAATTTGGGACTCGATCTGAGTGTGACTTCTTCTTAGCCGGAACAAAATACACCTCATACTGCATCTATCATTTTTACTGATATACTCAATAGAAAAGATCCTCATGGAGAGGTATTTGGGTAGTTTACTGCGATTCATCGCCATACAGCTCGATCTTTGTGTAGTTTTTGGTAGGAATGCCGATGCTGTTGTTATGATATTCTCTATAAAATGCATCACCTTCTTGATTTCCTCAGCTGATCCTGAGGTACTATGGTGTTGTTGAGTGCATTGATTGTTGGATGAACAAATAGGTCTGCAAAGTTATTGTAGGAATAGTATTTACGCTCCTTTCTCAATAAAGTTTTCTATAAAATTACGAGGTTGGGATTGAGAGTCATCTTCTTGCTTTATCATGTCAAATTAGAACTATGTTGGATTAAAAACGAGGCATACATACACCAACATAGACGTGTATTTGAACCAACCGCTACTATACTGGAATTTGAGGCGAGTCATGAATTACATCGGCAAGGAAGCTGAGCATCATTGAGACATAATTGCGATCTTGGGCGTAGTAGAAAGGATAAACAACAAACCAATTATGGCTTCATCTACCCCACTAATCATTATGATATCCTAACAAATAAGATAGAAAAGTGACGACATGTGCTTGGTCCTGTCCAGAAGGTGGATGATGGGTATGGGCGATTAGTGTGAAAATTTGTTAGGAGTGGCGCATTTGTGGCCATAGCAAAATCTCTAAGGTCTTGGCCATGTCCAAAACATCTAAATCCTAGCAAGTATAATCCTATAAAGGGCCTCATACGCAAAAAGGGACGGAGTGTTCTCGGCGGACGGGAGACTTGCAAAATCTCTTGAATGGATGGGGAATTTACGTAAAACAAAATTTCTCCTACGAGTTCACTATGGTTCTTTGTTTAATGTCATAGAAAAGATTGGCATTTTCGACTAGCTTCGGGGGTAGCTATGGGTTTTAGGAAAGATGTAATGTGGAAAGCTTGGTCTCCCACATGCGATACCATATGTCTTCGTCGAGGCTATCCTCGAGCGGCACTAAACATCGAACAGGTCGTGAAGTCTACCTTTGTCTCATGGATCTTGTTGTCATTGTCGGCGCGAAATATGGTCTAAGTCTACCTGAGGGTAGACCATGGGATTGAAAAGTTTTTGGTCTACCTTGGGAGGGATTGGTTTGGATTCTTCACTTACGTCTCTCACACGACGATGGAGAATGGGTTGTAATAGAAGGGATCGGAAGAGAAGGGGAAAACGATATGAGATTGGCACTAGGGAAAGGGATAAGGCCGAAGGGGTCGGGATCGAAACTAAATCGGTTGAGATGAGAACTATAATCGGGCTCACGAGCGCGACGGAGTTCCTCTTTTGATGCACAAATACCACACCTATAGCAATTCACTATTGTTAGCAAGGAAAAATCTGTGCAATGGTGGATGGAGGGACAGGCACACAGCAGTAGTTGAGGTGGCGCGTTGAGTTGGAGGGTTCCGCTCGAAAACGGCGACCATTCATGGTGCAACGAGCCATTAGAGGGAAAGAACATGATAGGACGGGGAGGACGCACAACGAAGGATGTGGCACGATGGGATTGGTAAGGGTTACAAGGGTACGCGATAGTTTGGAGGATAATGGAAGCCGCTTTTGGAGGGTCGAAGGCGGTGAGTGGTAATGGCGAGGGGAGGTGAAAAATAGTGCGGGTGCACCATGCAACGAGTGGGCAGTAGTGGATATCACCCACGCTGAGACACCCCCACCCTTTGTTAACGTCTAGCGGTGGCGGCAGATGTAGACGAGGGCGTTGGATGGCAGGTACGTGGATTGGAGATGGCGGAGGGTAAGGTGGGGGATGTTTAGCGCCTAGCGTGATAGGGTGTGATGGGATGGTGGGCCCAATTCCGTTAATGAGCATCGGGATAAGGAGGACTTAGGATAAAGTGCATAATGTGGGTTTGTTTTTATGGATACAACTAATTGATAGCAAGGGTGAATTAGAGTATCATTCGACATAAAAGTATGCTTGTATGACATAGGAATCCCGCCTTTAGATACATTTACCCCTTTCACATCTTTTGTCTGCGATCAATGATCTTTGTCTTAGCCTTCTTCTCTACAGCAAAGAAAAATGAAGGCGGGATCTTTGTATCTTGGTGGAATAACCTTCACATTGGCTTTTTCCAATCTTCCTCTTCAACATGTCTACCTACCCAGAAGCTATACACCTAAAATTTTCCCCTCTTTTCCAAGGTGCATTTGGACTAGTAGACCCTTACATTTTTCTTTTTAATTTCTAATCTAACACCTAACCTCACTAGCACATTTGGCCCAATTTCCGATGGCAAAAATGTCATTCTTGTGACACCTAGGCATCCGGGAGCGACACTTTGAGGCGGAAAAAAACGTCATTTCTGCGAGAGTCGCAATTCGACACTTCGAGTTAAGTGTCGGAAGAGTGAAACATTTTACGACATTTCCTAGGCGGTCGTATTAAGCTATTTTGACGTTAGACGAAGATCGTGCAGCTATTCGAAACGTTAGCGAGATCATCACTATTCCGACGTTGGAAAAAGTGTCGCTAGAAAAAACGAGGCCCAAGCGATGCAAGACCAACGAAACCAAAAAATTTAAAAAATAGTAGACATCACTAGAATGAGCGGTTATAAGCGTCGGAGGACCGCAAACGAAACCAAAAATGTAAAAAAAATGAACGTTGCTAGTGCGGAGGTTATAAACCGTCAGAAGACCGACGAAACCAAAAATATTTAAAATGTAAATGTCGCTATAGCGACGGTGCACTATGCCATCGAGAAGATCGACGAAACCAAAAATGTTAAAGAAAAGGAAATTTTGGAATACCAACGATAGTAAACACACATGCAAAAAAAATGTTGCGAAATTTTGGTCATAGAGAGAATCCATGAAGGCTGAGAGTTGTGCTCTAGTTTCATAAATATAGCAGTCATCCAAAAAAGTGCTTACCTTTCTGGTTTCATTGGTTATCCTACATTTCGAGAGAAGCTGTATACATCTTTCAAGAAATGGGATTTCAAGAGGAGGCCGAGCATACCTCGAGCATTCTTACGGGTTCAGCAATGAGAATGATGGTATTTCGGAGGTTATATTGGAGAAAGATGATAAAACATGTAATATTTCTCTGATATGGGTGGTCATAGAATGGGAATTCCAACATACAACAATGTCTGGGATTGGCATGTATCATGGGAGATCTAGGATAAATATCTAGCCATTTTGAGAATAAGGAAGATCCACAAAGAACTTGGGGAGCACTGTGATCTTGCTTGTAAATTTCTACGAGAGAAAATAACACGAATACCCACATCGGGAATCTTGTGGGCTCGATCATCCATCGATGGAGGCAATTCCTTATGTTTTGGAAGGTGATAAAACCCCCCTTTCAACTCCTCGGAAGGTGTAAATCCTCATTTGTTCCTTCCTTCAAATATGTCACAAAGATGCTCACATTCCCAACATTTCTCTGCGTGGTAAATATACATGTTACTTATATGTACTAACATTTTTTTCCAGTGAATTATTATTTTTTATTGTGCTTTGAAGTTATAATTATAAGTGTTAGCTCTGCTTTGGTATGGATGGTGTTGAGATGATAATCTACATTGGGTTATTTTTTTCACTATGAACAACTAAGGTAGATTCATTTATAGAGAGACTTGAATAGATGTAGAAGAAATGCTAATGGGTTAGTTGAGCATTTTTGGGATCACATTAAGTCTATAAACTCTTTTTACGCATAATATTTCAATAGGAATTGAAAACCTGGGATTTCCTTATATGAAAAATGGGTGAAGAATTTTCCTCTTGGAATGCATGTGGTTATAGTTTTTTATCATTGTATATATTGTGTTCGGTGAAGCTTGGGAAAGCTTGTCACGAGGTAGTATGGGGAAAACTAATCTTGGGCACCAAAAATAGTAACTGGAAGGTGGAGTTTAGAAATTTTTCAAGTCAAGCTTTAGTGTTGGTCTTGTTAGCCATCAATAATTTTTTCATGAGCAAATTATGGCTAAAAACAGGTCTTGAGCCTTCGAGAAATCATTTTCATAGAAAATCATTCATCCTTGAAGTCTTGTTATTTCCTACAGCGATTGTTGTTCCCTAAATTTTTGTTCCTTAAGAGCCGATGTGCATTAACAAATGGTGTTGTTTCCTTAGAAGAAGATCCCCAAGAATCCCGTTGTTCCCAAAGAAAAAAGCTGTCTCCCTAAAGAGCCCCCATTTTCATCATTTCATTCACTGATTTCCACTCTTGATTTCACCCTCCATTTTCTCTGAAAAATCTTCTTGCCTCCTTCTTATTTTCCCCTCGTCCTCCTCATAAAAATTTCATAAACCCTTCGAACCATAGAACTCCTTTCTTATGGTTTAAAAAAACCTTCCTTTTTTACTCTATTGAAACTCGAAAAAACCTTAGAAAACTTTAAAACATATAAACACTCTTTAAAAATCTCTTCCACCCGTTTAAAGCCTTTAGCCCTTTTGAATTAACGAGATCTCTTTTCTAACATATGACCAAAGCCCGTGACCGAGCATGAAGCGCTCATCGCATCGAAAATATTCATGCATGACACCGAATTATCATCACATCACACTAATCACTGATTCCACTGCCCCACTTGCCCCTTTCCCCTTCCACTGATGCGATAAGCCCCTTCTCTGCGGGAAAGCCCCTGGCCACACATGGCGGTAGGCGGCCAGGTGTCTTGAGTCTTACCTTAGCCCTCATCACAATCACCCCATTGACTTATCCCTTTCCTTTTTATTTTCCCCTCGCGTGGCAATATGTCAATGCGATAATCTCCCTTTTTCTCACTGCCCACAGTTACGCACCCACCATATAACCATGTCCTAGCACCTATTCTTAAGCCCCTTCGTCACATTGGAAAAACACATTTTACCCATTTTCATGGTTATTTTCCTCTACGCCGATGCGATCCCGCGATCAATTCTCCACCATTGATCCGATCTATTACGCCTAGATCTAATGGCCCATATTGCTCCCTCATTCCAAAATCCACCCTTCCCCCTTTTTTCTTCATCTTTAAATCTCCCTGTTGATCGAATTTTCAAATCAACGACTCTTGCTCCTTTGTAAATTCTAAAATCATTATCCCAGGGACCCTTTCCCCCTACGATCTGCGATCCGCCCGATTAAATCTTGGCCGTCCAGTCTCACGGATCCAACTGACCCCACAAGCTCTCCCTCATCCATTTCTCCATAACACTTGTAAAGTCCATTTTTAGTGCAAAAGGGCATTTTTCTCGGGTAAACCATAAAAAATGTATTGATTCCCTAACCCATTACCACCTACCTCCTAAAAATTTATAAAGCGACGGACCATTGGTCTTCGCACCAATCTCGATTTTGAGCCCTTGTTTTCATGGTTTTTACCATGGGAATTCCCATTCGCCCACATTCACCTCCTCTGCACTTTGCTCCTCCACCTCCGTGAGCCTCTGTTAGCGGGTTTAGCCCAAAAAATGCAAGATTTTGTAATTTTTTATTTTTTGTGCGGAGTTTCATGGTGGTTTCATGACGTAAAGTTGTCCAACGAGTCATTAAAGGTGAGAGAGGCCGAGGGTGACAATCCTCAAAGCTCCACCAAAAGTAAAAAAGGGACAAAAAAGGTTGAGTTTCATGTTCTTTTTGGTGTTTCATGAGCATTGGTTAAATGGAGAAGACCCTCTAGCGCACAAAAGAAAGCACTGTCAACAAACAAATGAGGTTAATGAATATCAATAAAGAGTATAAAAAAATTAAACATAAGGGATTATAGCACAAAGTTGAAGATCAAAAGACTTAATCCCACGTTTAAAAGGAATAAATAACAAATTAGAGGCCAAATCGGTGTCTTAAGCCACTAAAGAAAGGCAGATCCATGGAAGAAAGGCTTTAAATGACATATATCGTAAGCCTTTACTTATCGAAGACCAAAAACACCACCTACTAGCTTATTCTACCTCGAAGGAATGCACGGTTAATACGCAATCGAGAGTATTTGCCAAAGAAAGCTCGATATAAATTTCCGACCTACCAAAAAAGCCCCCAAAGTCAACAAAAGCAACTTAAGTTAATGAAAATTAATGTAATCATCAATTTACGAGTTAATACATGTCAAAACTTCTCCATCGGCCCTTGAAAGGATGAGAAGAACTAACTCACATTAATTGAGCATGATGGACCCTTCTTACACTCCACCTCCTCATTCTTCTATAAATATTCTTTGTAAAAGACGGTATAGAAGTTGGTCTCTGGATATCTGTTGCATGTAAATAGCTTTGAAGCTATTGTAGTTCGATTTGTAATTGAAGACACATAAGTTGAGATGAGAAGTTTGAAGTCTGTAGAGGCCCGTTGGACTTGAATATTGTAGCTGGGTTTGAACATGAAATAAAAATAGGTGATTTATGGGATCTTGGTCTATGTCGATGGTGATGTGTTTCTTATTGTAAATTGTTATTTTCTTTTTTCTTCCATTAAATATGTCCACTTTTACTTGTGATAAAGAACAACAAATATAGATTAGGATTTACTACGAAGTACTCTAAATCTCACTTTGAAAATATTTATCCTTTATGTTTTATGCTTGATTGTTAATTTGGAGGTAATTCAATAGAGTATAACCAGATAAAATGTTGGTGAGCCCATATTGCTGAGTACTAACTTGAGATATTGTCTTTGAATGTTCTTGATAAGTCTGCTAATTAAAGATTGAGCTAGGGAAGTCTATGGTTAGCCACTGTCCTCTAGTTTCTTCTCCAACGATTGCTTTGAAAATTTCCCTAAGAGTATGCCAAAAGCGGGATAGGTTCAAAGTCCTTACCGATCTTAGAGCTATTCTTTGTTATCTTAAATGTTGTCTTGAAAAGTATGATAATTAAAGTTGAAGTAGGGAAGTCTATGGTTAGCCTTTTCCTCTAGTTTCTTCTCCAACGGTTGCTTTGACAAGTTCCCTAAAGGGAATATGTCTGAAAGCAGGCTAAGTTAAAAGTCTTTACTTGATCTTAAGCTATTCTATATTTTTAAATGTTTTCTCTCAAGTGCATGCCAAAATCTGGATAGTTTCAAAGTACTTACTTGATCTTAGTGCATTTCTCTATTTCTTCATGTGTTTTATTTCTTCCACTTCATTTCTTATTGTTTCATCCCATAAAATCAACTTAAAGAGATCCTTGACATAGATGACTTGCCCCATGGACCACTCTTGAACCTTTCCATTTCAATTAAACCCTATTATGGCTCCATAGCCCAATGGATTGATGTTGTTCCTTGCCTATCTTATCGGCTGAACCATTCCTTCACCTACTCACACCTTCACCCTTCATAAAGACTTCCTTCATCTTCATAATATCCTTGCCCAACCAAACAAAACAAACAACCTTGTTCTTCATAACTAGCCTAAAACCATACTTAAGAATAAATATCATATCTTTAAAAACACATACATAGAGATCCCTCTCTGAATCTAGGATGGATAGGTCCTTAGATTCCAAATCGGTTTTTGATGTAGGCTCTGCAACATTTGTACTTGCCAATCTTGAAACTACAGAGACACCAACATCGTGAGCATATCTGAGGAATGTCACGAGTAAAATCCTTAAAACTAAATGCTCGAGTTTTCGCGTACATAAGGAATATATTTCTTCAAGCACTACCAAGCATGTTGGTAATCAAGATAGGACTTGTTTGAATTAGTGACAAACTAAGTAACTCTTAGAATTCTTACGGACCCGTATCAAACCTTGGAGAAATCATCTAGTAAAGCCACGAAGTAACTCTATTTGTCTCATCACTTGTAGCTAAGTGTTGAAATAGATTTAGGACACTCTCATAACCCACGGGGCCAGTAAAAACTCAAAAAACCCAAAAGTATTTCGGATTGGTATTCAAACCCATTAATGGTGGTGGACCATAAAAAATTTTACCTTATAAAGCTAAAAATTTCCACTGGTGACTCCACAATCTGAATAGACCTAGAGACTCCACTTTGGAAACCCTTTACTATCATAACATCATATAAACTTAGTTAAGGAAACTTTTAAAAGATTGAGTTGTCATGTTAAAATATCAGATAGCCTAACAAAGATTGTCATATTTGGGTAAAATTTTCTTATTTGTGGGTCTGCAACATAGCATAGTGGCTTCTAGAAGAGTTCATACTAGAGCCTATCGACCCAAACCCTCCTGCGAGATAGTTGATAATCCAGAAAGTATACCTAGGAAATCTCCTAAGGCTAAAACTTCAACTAATGTTGGGCTAGTCCATATAGCTAATTGTTCTGAAAACCCTACAGCTCTACAAGATTCACAAGTTGACTTAAGAAACCCATTCAGAACTAGGTCACTTGATGATATAGATCACATATATTTTGAGTCTCCACCTTCATCCCAAGATAGAGGTGAACATCTTGATAGCAAAGAAACTACCCCTCCCGATTTCTATTTCATCCATAATTTTGGTTCCTCTGATCCTAGAGCTACTCAAAAATATCTTGTTGATCCATCCACTTCTATTATACATAGACCCACTATTCAAATCACCCCATTCCATCAAACCCCTCCCATCTTGCATCCTCCACCCGTAAATCCCCCAATTTTTTCCACAACCTCCTATCATGGCAACATGGTATGCTCCCCTAGTCCTTCCTTTACCTTTAGTCAATCTGCCATGGGACTATCAGTCCAAGATACCATTATATGATGCTAGTGGTGCTACTACTGCTTCACAACATGTGGACAAGATGAATGACTATTTTTGATAGAAATGAGATAGATGATGAAACTATCAAAACTCAGATTATTTTCTCAAAGTCTAGGGGGAGAAGTAAGAAAATGGTTCAGAAAGGCTTAACCCCCTCACAATATTAATGATCTTCAAGCTCTCCATCAATCATTCCTTAACAAATGGGAAGTTAGAAAAAACCCTCTCCAAATACTTTCAGATTACAACAATCTCAAAAGAAACAACTGGGGAAAGTGTTCAAAATTATTGCACTAGGTTGAATAGTGTTTATAATTCCCTACCCCCGGACTTGAAACCTCCATGTAATGTTCCAAATTTTATGGAACATTAATTTTTGTTAAGGAGATGAATAAAATGGGTAGGGGACCCATTAATTGCATCATTAGAGAGTAAAATCCTCTAATTATGAAAGAGGATCATATTAGAGCTGGATTTCACACCTCTATGTGTGAAAGGAGGGTTTTGCATACATGCTTGGCCAAGGTTGACCAAGTCAAACTGCGTTGGCATGAGTTGGAAAGCACTAAGTGGGACAATGTAGGAGGGAAGATTCTATAGGAAGGAAACCCTAATTCAAAGTAGGGTCCATGGAGAGAGGCTCACTTGTTTAAAAGAGGATCAAGTCGACCATTGAGATTATCTTTGATCATTTTTTACATCCAAGTCTTGGAGACTTGTTGCTTTTGCCTCTTGTTGTTCATCGGGATCTGCAGTGCCTCTCGGGCATGAGGGAGTCTTGTTTAGGATTTCCTCTCCTTAGTGGGTAGCTCATTAAGGATTTCACTCCATTCCCCATATTACATCACTCATGCCATAGCTTCCGCCATCTACATCGCGCGGTTCTACATCGGATATTGTGCGAGTGTTGCTAGGTGTTCGTCGGGGAGGTTTCCATACACTATCCGGAGCTAGCTTTCAGAGGAGGGAGGTTCCATCCATTGGGAGATCAGAAAAGGTGTTTCTTGAGCATATCCCACCATCTTTGGCATTAGGCCAACCACATTCCATAATTGACGAGCGCAATCCCTCTCTTAGACAATGTTTTTCTTGGTGCATATTTGTTGTGAGGGATTAGCAGATTTTGGAGGGGAAGTCTTGGGTGAAAGGATCAGCCTTTCACTTCATATTTTCAATGGAGGAGGGTTCTTCATCAGCAACAACTATTTCAGCCTTCTCCATCCATTTCCGGCTCTTGAGTTGCAGCAACTGCACGCAACTCGGCATTTTTGTATTATAGTGTTTCTACATAGATTTGAGCCAATCCTCTTAAAGGATTGATGTTATGTATTTTCACGGGTGAGATATTTCTCCCCCTTATTTATTTGAGCCTAAATTGTCATATAATTGTATTTTCATTATTTATGCAGCAATTCCTCTCTATAATACTGTGATCATGGCCTAGGGCTTCCTTTATGCAGTAGTATTTCTCATGTTTCCTTGTATGACTTCTTGAGGCTTGTTGTGCCTTTCTTGAGTGATCATTTCCTAATGATGATGTATATTTTTATGCTTTGCTATGTCATAATATGATGGCCATTGCATTCTCCGGCATTTCATGTGTATATTATTCACTGCTATTTTCCATTTGATGTATTTGTTATTTTTGTAGCTGCAATGTTGGGGTTATCTTAAGAGATTCCCAATCTTGTTGTATTTCCCTATTGGGGATATTGTCCTTTGACAATCACTCTATAGATAGAATCCGCTAGTGGGTCGGGTAGCTTCTAGAGCTCATCCTTCTTTATAAAGGTGACAAATCCGGTAAATGCCCCTACAGTTTATCTCTAGAATAGATTTGCCTTGTCATTTGACAATGTTTCGAAAAAGGAACATTACGGTGGTATCGGAGCATCGGGACCGGCGCGACTTTTCGTGGGTTCAATTTCGAGAGGAGAATAATGAAGAGAGATGAGCCTAAGCTCATCTAATTTTGAAAATAAATAAGATCCTCCCGAGGAGGAGGAGAAGAAAAGAGGAGAAGAGGAAGGTCCATGCACTTCCTATTCTCTTGAAGACCAACATGGGGCGATGCTTGGATTTCCATATCTTAAGCAAGTACCGGGTGACTATAAACCCCCATTCGCGAGCATTCGGGGGAGCTACAACATTCCCACAGTCTATTCAACGAGATGGAGGAGAGAGGCCCTATGGAAAAGGAGAAATCAGGGGGCAATAGGCTTCTATTGTCTACATTTGATGGGGTTACTTCGACTAGAGCTTGGGAGAAGAAGTTTCGGGAGGAAATTTTATTGCTTTGCATTTGGTGGCGAGAGAAAGAGGAGTGGAAATGGCGGCGCTGCACATGGATGATAAAATCTCTCGTTTGGTGGTTCAAACCCTTGGTCCATTCAAAGGGTGAGTTCTTTTGGAGACTTTGCTAAAGGGTTGATCCAAACCTTTGATGGAGGGAGGACAAAGGAAGAGAAATCCATTCTACCATGGGAGGAGAATTGCACCAACAGTCGCTACAACTTTGGAGGAGCAGACCTTCTACATATATGGATGAAGAAGCCATTGGAGGAAAAAGCCATTTCAGCCACACAAGAAGGTCCCAAGATCCACCAGGGTATGAGTAAAGTTCCACTTTCTATTTCAGCAAATAATATTAAGGATGGTGGAATTTCATATGAGGAGGTCCCGGGATCAAATCACATGGCCACTTTAGGGCCTCATGATCTGTATCGTTTGTGCAAGGGGTTCAAGGAGGAGATGAAACCTCCTCCTCATGCACTATTAATGAGTCTAATTCAACCCTTGAGGTTGGGATGTGGACCATTGGAGGATGAAGTAAACCATGACACCTCTGGTGGAGAATCATGAAGCAAATTGTAAAAACCGGAGGAAGAGACAAATGCTACATCATTGGAGGAATCACCAGCGCTGTTGAACATGGGTGGAGAGGAGACATCACCTCCATCACATTTGGATCCTCATAGATCCAACATAGTCATGGGAGAGAGGCCTTTCCTAAGAGGTCTTCAAGAAGCTGCATTTCAAACTCTCATGAAATGCAAGGAGCAAGAATTGGTTTGGGAGGATGTTAGCCCTCATGGGAGGAGTACCAAAATGATGGAGAAGAGATGGCAGGATGTTTAAATCATTGGGAAGGAAGGAGAAGGGATACATATTGCTGATATGACATATATATCAGTCATTATACCTTCATCACATGAGTCATATGATGTGAACATGAGGAGGCATCAATCACTAGAATTGCTTGGGATTGATGGGAGGAGCACATGTGCATTTTCTCTCATATGACTGATGGTGTTGCAGGAGTAGAGGAGGGAACTCTCATAGTGCAAGGGGATAACTCCTTATCTGGGATTAATTTGGAGGCATTTCCCTCTTGGGAGAAGCTGCATATTTGCAGCATGCATCGACAAAGTTGTTCTTGACAAGGAGCATGTCAAGGAATAAAGAGTGGCATGGGCGGGAGCCTTTTGCATAAGCTCATAGCGCTCGTCATTTGGGAGGAGGATCACATGCATAGACCCATATATCATCTCACTTCCAGCCTATGATAAGAGTATTGTGTGTACCTTTGCTGATTTACATACTCTTATCATTATGAGGTAGTGCTTGAGTTTTTTCAAAGGGGGCAGATTTTCATGTTGCTCCATGAGAAAAAATTGGGCCAAACCATGTGATGGAGATAGCCATATTTTTATATGGCCTTGGAAAGTGTTACCTTCCATATATTTTCAGCACTTATATTCAGCCACTTACCATGCATTATAAGATGTAAGACCATACATTGTTATTCATGAGTTGAAAACAACTTGCCATATCATTTCTCAAAGCGATCAGCTTGGGAAACTGTGCTATGACCACTTGGGAGACTATTGGTACATCCTTGCACAACATCAAAACCTTCAGTAATTACCTCATTTTATTGCTAAGTATGATCTCCTTGGATGATATTGTAGTTATCTTATTGAAGGACATGATTAGAGGAGAGCCACATGGGATGAATGTGTCCTTGATGAGGGAAGACTCCCATATTTTTCTGTAGTACATGTTCTAAGGGGAACATGAGAGGAGACATGGCTACAGCCACATATTTGCTCATTTGTGGAGAGCCATGGGCTTGTTAATGTTATCCATCCATTTTATGTATATGGGCAGGTGTTTGACCTTATGTTGCTGGTTCACTCATCTATTTACTATTTAGTAGTAGAGGTGATATTTGTTGTGCAATACTTGCCATGTTATTTTTCAGCATTTCGCGAGTGGATGAGGTTGCATTATAATCCTATGTGGCATTGTTTTTCACTTTCTACACATGGTATAACCTACATAAAACATGTCACGTGGGGGAATTATATGGTGATCTTGTCCTATTCATTATAGATGACATGTCTTGGGCCACTGATTTTTCATTGATGGAGGGGAGATTCTTGGGGAATTACTCTTCATTTTTCAATTTGAGGGAAACAAATTTGCAGCCCAGGATTAGCATACACTCCACACTTGTCATAAGTGGGGGAGAGGACAACATGGGGCAAGTTATAGTGCTTTCCATGATCATATTTTCAGCCCACCCTCATTCCGGGAGCTCAAGGTGAAGGGACATTTTCCATGAGTTGCCTTATTGGGAGGCGAGCTTATTTTTTGTGATTGATGGCTTGGGGATGAGAGATTCATAGGGGGCTGATAAATCCCATTATATATCAGACCTGATGCCTCAAGGAGGCCCTTGGACAGCTCTGGTTCCTTCATGGATATTTGTTTCTACATGATAGCTATTTGGGAGTGTTCACCCCAAGGCTAGATTGCATTTGTTGGAGGGAAAGTTTGGAGACTTGATTGCTGATATGGCATCCTTTTCCTTGAGGAGATCATCAAATAAGGATGCTACAGGGGGGAAGGGTAGAAAGAAACTCAGTTCATCCTTGAAATTGCTTGAGGGCAAGCAATATTTTGAGAGGGGGAGGACCGTAATGTTCCAAATTTTATGGAACATTAATTTTTGTTAAGGAGATGAATAAAATGGGTAGGGGACCCATTAATTGCATCATTAGAGAATAAAAAATCCTATAAGTATGAAAGAGGATCATATTGGAGCTGGATTTCACACCTCCATGTGTGAAATGAGGGTTTTTCATACATGCTTGGCCAAGGTTGACCAAGTCAAACTGCGTTGGCATGAGTTGAAAAGCACTAAGTGGGAAAATGTAGGAGGGAAGATTCTAGAGGAAGGAAACCATAATTCGAAGTAGGGTCCATGGAGAGAGGCTCACTTGTTTAAAAGAGGAGCAAGTCAGCCATTGAGATTATCTTTGATCATTTTTACAACCAAGTCTTGGAGACTTGTTGCTCGCCTCTTGTCGTCTCGCCAGCGAGATCTGGTGCCCTCGGGCACGAGGGATTCTTGTTTAGGATTTACTCTCCTTCTTGAGTAGCTCATGAAGGATTGCACTCCATTCCCCATATTCTGGCATTCAGGGACATAGTCTGCAGTCCCATCTACATCGCGTATTTGCTTAGTAGCAGGGATATTGTGCAGTGTTGCTAGGTGTTGTCGAGGGAGGTTTCCATACACCATCCGGAGCTAGCTTTCAAAAGA
The DNA here is from genome assembly GCA_034641835.2 of Pinus albicaulis. Lineage (NCBI taxonomy): Eukaryota > Viridiplantae > Streptophyta > Pinopsida > Pinales > Pinaceae > Pinus > Pinus albicaulis. The sequence continues at coordinate 1,189,204,367 of CM076570.1, read as the reverse complement.
GGGAGGTTCCATCCCTTGAAAGATCAGAAAAGGTTTTTATTTAGCATATCCCACCATATTTAGCATCATTCCAACCACATTCCATCATTGACGAGTACAGTCCCTCTCTTAGACACCGTTTTTCTTGGTGCATATTTGTTGTGAGGGATTAACAGATTTGGGAGGGGGAAGTCTTGCGTGAAAGGATCATCCTTTCACTTAGAATTTTCATTGGAGGAGGGTTCTTCATCATGCAGTAGCTATTTCAGCCTTCTCCATCCATTTCCATCTCTTGAGTTGCAACAACTACTGCAACTCCAACATTTTTGTATTATAGTGTTTCTAGCATAGATTTTCGACCAATCCTCTTAAAGGATTGATGTTATGTATTTTCATGGGTGAGATCTTTCTCCCCCTTATTTATTTGAGCCTAAATTGTAATATCATTGTATTTTCATTATTTATGCAGCAATTCCTCTCTATAACCGTGCATTCATGTCCTAGGGCTTCCTTTATGCAAAGCAATATTTCTCATGTTTCCTTGTACAACTTCATGAGGCTTGTTGTGCCTTTCTTGAGTGATCATTTCCTCAAGATGATGTTTATTTTTATGATGCTATGTCATAATATGATGAAAATTGTATTCTCCGGCATTTCATGTGTATATGATTCACTGCTATTTTCCATTTGATGTATTTGTTATTGCCGTAGCTACAATGTTGGGGTTATCTTAAGAGATTCCCAATCTTGTTGTATTTCCCTATTGTGGATATTTTCCTTTGACAATCACTCTATAGATAGAGTCTCGCTAGTGGGCCAGGGTAGCCTTTGGAGCTCACCCTTCTTTATGAAGGTGACAAATCCAAGTAAATTCCCCTCGCTCTATCTCCGGAATAGATTTTCCTTGTCATTTGACAATGTTTCGAAAATGGAGCATTACACTCCACAAGGCTCAGCCTTGGCCAAATTTCCGAAGGATTTGATCCCGAAATGGCCTATCGGCTAAGAGAAAGAGACCCCTTGACTTTAGAATACTTACGGAAGGGGGCTCTAGTCGTGGAAGTAAATCGATTAAGAAAAGAGCTAGGATGAGGAACGAAAAGAAATTACCATTTAGGGAGGAGAGTGCACCCTCCACATATAGCTAAAAAAATGGAAAAAATGATGGAGTAAATGATCAATAAAATGAGCATAATTGAGAGAACACAATCTAGAGAAAACCAATCAGCTCCCCCAAAATAGAAATCAATCTCAAAATCAAAATCGAACTTTAGGAGAAATCAACCTTAGAACAGAAAAAGAGAGGATGATCGACGGATCAGACCTCCTTTCCAAGAAAATTATGTTAATGAGGATGAAGAAACAAATTAAAAAATAAATGATGACAACATGAATATTTTGGGAGTAAGTAATGTCGGATTATAATCTCATTTATGAAAGAAAACAAGGTCAATATACACCTTATGATGACAGAAGAGCATCAACCGACCATTATGAACAATACTATGAAAATGCCATCATAGGATCACCTAAAAAATATGACCTCGAAGTAAGAAGAATAAAGAAACTCCTAAGAACAAAGCCTCGATAAATCTTCCAAAAAACAACCCCGAAAATACATCCAAAAAGATAGTTGAAAATCACAAAATAGTGGCTGAAAATTCTAATTTAAACCAAGGAAAAAACACTCAATCCAATGAAAAACAGAATGTTAACCCCAATAGTGCTATCACCTCAGCTTAATGCTCCTAAAAAAACCATTCGACAACTGTAAATAATAAAAGTTAGCAAGCCGATGTTGCCGATGAAATAGTGACTAAGAAGGTCTGAACTAAACATGTTGAAGAACCCGATTCCCCTCACTGGAGAATGAAATATCCAAGATAAAAATATTTGTTTCACTTACAAAAATAGTCACTCAAACTATATATAGAGGTCAAATTTTTGAAATCTTTAAATTTAGAAGACATTCATGACACGAAATCAACTTAAATTATGATACCCCATAACTAATTTTTGGACCAAAAATTGAAGGAAAATTTCAAGAAGGAACAACCCCTCCTTTCTACATCAGTTTAAACATTCATGAAAATATCTTTCACAATGCCATTCTTGATTCAAAGAGCATCACACAACCTCATGCCCAATGTGATAATGGAAAAATTAGGCTTAGAGGTAACTAGACCCTACAAAGATTTATATTCCTTTGATTCAAGTAGGGTGAGGTGCCTTGGCCTCGATAACGGATTTGTGTGTTAACTTAGCCCAAATACCAGCCCAAGAGTTTAGTGATGGAAATTGTAGTGGCTGATTTACCCCCCAAATATGGCATGCTCCTTTCAAGATCATGGGGTGCTAAGTTACAAGGCACAATGCATATGGATATGACTTATGCCACCATCCCCGTCTTTAGTCAACCTAGAAGACTCTATAGGGAAACCCACATGAAATACATGGTGAGTAGCCAAGAAAGACTAGAAAATTATCCTCTTTACTCCATACACACCGACCTTGAATCTTTTATTCTTTTCAATGATGATGTAATATTCCCAATTAGCAATGGCTAATTGGAAAATTCGATTTTGGTCAATTTTTGCTTTAAGTAATTAGTTTATGAATAAACGTGAGTAAAGGGACCACGAATCACTCTAAAATAAGATGCACGTGGTAATTAAAGGGGGCCGAATTGGGCATGCAAAGCAAAGGGGGTATTACCATGGTATCGTGGGTGGAGGCGGCCGTAGGTTTCGGGAGTAGCCAACGCTATGTAAAGAAGATAGTTTCCTCATTCTCGTGATCATGGAGAATTTATGCATTTGAATCCGTCATTGCGACTTGGAGCACAAATGGATGTTTAGCTTTGTCTCGCAGTGCTTTTTAGCACATTGAGTGTCTCAGATAGGAGATCTCACCCTCAGCCCAAGGGAGTTCGAGTGCCTGCTCGGGTGAGGTAGTCATGTTAGTGGTTTTATAGAAAGATCAATCCATCGTATTGGTAGAGGAGTAGCGCGTCTATTGGCTACGTGGCATCCGTGGAGGAACAATGCATTTATTGACCAGCGGCAGCCTTGGGTGGAGGACGCATTTCGTATTGGGGAAATATCCAAGTGGGTATTCGTGGAGGATCTTTTTCTATTGAGGATTTCTGAATCGCCGGTGAGTATAATATTGGAGATCACGGGTAGAGGCGGCGTGATCATTGGGAGGAAGCACAGATCTACAGGGGAGGTATTACTGGGTAGTGACATCATCTAGTTTCCGAGTGGGCCAGAACGCAGATCAGCAACGCTAGATCATTCCATGCGGCATCCCGAGGATAGATCTTAACTTGTCCTGTGCGAGTATATATTCTATCGCTTAATCACCTATTTTACTTCTCCCGTATTTATCGCATTAATAAAATGGCTCAGCGTTCTCTTATTTCTTGAGTATTTGTGCATGCTTTATATACACACTATGGTATGTCTACAATCTGTTATTTCTTCCCTTGCAATTATATTTCTATACCACTTGTTGTGTTTTTCCCCACACTCTTAGATAGAGCTTGGAAAGGGCGCGATAGCCTCGAGATCTCATCCTCTTTTCATAGGTGAGATATTTGGTAAATGCCCTCCCAGTCCATCTCTCGGTTAGCGTTGCCCCGTGTTTAAGAGATATCCCTAAAAAGGGATATTACAAAGTGGTATCGGAGAATAGATCCGGCTCATCCCCGTGGAGCTAGTAGTCTATGTCATTGGAAGAAAAAACCCTACATCTACCATAGAGGTAGGAAGTATAGAGATATTGAGCGTAGGTTGAAGAACACCTACGGAGAGGGAGACTCGCATCCGAGTGGTGGACATGTAGACGAGGGAGAAGCCTGCGGTAGAAGCGAGAGAGCGAGGGAAAGCCAATGGCGGATGATAGCGATGCAAAATAGTTTGGGGAAGCACTCCTCAAATCAATGCGGGATATGGCAAGGCGGATAGAGGTGATGGGCTAGAGATTCACGCCTATGGAGGCTAGACATCATGAAATCCAAAAGGGTTTCTAGGTTGATGAGGGGTCGGACATATCCCACCATTTGCGGGAGAAGGTTGCCGCTCCACACCGGGCATCGTATGCCCCCATTCGTGCCACTATGCCCACTTTTCCGAGTGCGGATATGGGGACAGGAGCACAAGAAGAACCAGACCGCATAAGTGAGTATTTGGGCTGAGTACCGGTAGCCGGGCAAGAGTTCGTGGATGTTATTTTATTTAAAGACTTTGTTCGGATCAAGCGGGACAATAGACCCCCGCGACCATCACAAAGGGCACGTGACATTATCATGATGGAGACACCCCACGCGCACGGTGAGCCGATTCCATTTGCCTATGTTTGATGGTTCAAAAAACAAGTTTGGCGAAGTTCTTGGGTGGAGAAGTCGGATGTATATTTCCAGCTCAACCGTATGGCGTAAATAGAGGCCATCAAGGTGGCCACACTCGCATTTGGAGGGTGAGGCTCGGGATTGGTGGTTCCAAGGAAGGGTGACACTTGGGCACTCCGTCGTGACTACTTATGCCAAGTTCACTCGTAGACCGATAGAGAGGTTCAACCGAAGGAACCGAAGGAGCACTTTGTTGAGCCGACAAGGCTCAAACAAACCGGGAGTCCCGAGAAGTATATTGTAGATTTCATGAGGATTTCGTTGATGGCACCGCATCTATCCGCAACACGGATGATATATATGTTTGTGGAAGGGTTAATAGAGCCACTTTGGGGTCTAGTCAGATCCACTAGACAAGCCACACTCTAGGATGCCATTGGCGTAACTCGGGACTTGCAGGGATGCCTTACCTCGGACTAGAACACCTTACCCCTAGAAACCCGGCTTTCCGGCCTAAAGGGGAAGGATGTGAGGATTCTCGCCCTCCAAATGGGGAATCGTGGTAGGGTACAACTCGATGATGATGCCCGGAGGGAGTTGAAGAAGAAGAGGTTGTGCTTTACCCGTCGGGAGCCATGGGCACTAGGTCACAAATGTGCTCGTTGGAAAATCACATTTCATTGAAGTCCTCTCCGAGAGTAGTGGGGAAGAGGATGAATATGAGGATGGGGAGGCAGAAATAGTCGATAGAGTAAGATCATTTGCCACCTCCACCTCCAGGGGGCGTGAGGTGCAGCATTTTGCACCCATAGGGGGGGGACCTTTGCAGCATTGCGAGGAGTACCCAAGTATCTAACATCGTGGGTCCGAGGGTACAAAGTGCGGGAGAAGTGAATTTCGGTTCGGTAGATAGTGGGGCAACCCACAACTTCATTGATGCACATATGGTTGAGAGGATAGGCATACCAACGAGAGAGTTTCGATGGATTTTCAATATTGGTCCCAGAAGATTAGATGATGCAGGGGTGCCGAGTGTATGTTCCGGAGTCGGTCGTGACGATGGGAACCTACATAGTGACCAACCAATTTTTTGTGGTTAACATACGCAGACACCAATGTGGTATTGGGTGTACAATGGCTGATTACTTTGGGTAAAGTCACCATAGATTGGGAGGACTTGGAAATGGAATGGGATGACAAGAAAATTGGGAATCATGAGAAGATACGTGGGATGCACACTTACCCACCTCAGATCTGTTTCAGCTCACGGATGGAGGTAGAATTCGGAAGGGAGACATAGAATGGGTAGTTGAGTTATGTGCATCATTGGCAAAGGCTACCAAGCGCATACGGCTCATCTGGATATACGAGGCCATCCTTGATAGGTATGAGATGGTATTTGGAGAGATACTCGCCAAGACAACCACCAGATCGAGGGTTTGAGCACACTATTGAGTTAGAATAGGGCATCCGTGCCATTATTACCACACCCTATGGGCACCCCAAGGCCTATCTAGATGAGATTAAGTGGACCATCCCAGGGAGTTGTTGGCTCTTGGACATATTCGGCTCTAGCACCACTCCCTTTTGCTTCTTTGGTGGTGTTGGTGAAGAAGAAGGATGACACATTGAGAATGTGTATTGATTATAGGGCCCTAAATAAGAAGACCTCGAAGAACAAGTACCCCATACCGCGGGTTGACGAGCCGATGGATGAGCCGAGAGGAACCCAGTTCTTCTCAAAGATCAATTTGAGATCAGGTACCACCAGATTCGCATGAAGGAACAAGACATCCCCAAGACCGCTTTTAGGTGCCATTATGACCACTTTGAGTTTTTTGGTCATGCCTTTTGGGCTAACCAACGCCCCTGACTACTTTCCATTCATGCATGAACCGCATCTTACTGCAAATCATACGAGGAAGTTTGTGTTGGTCTTTTTCGATGATATATTGATATATAGCAGGACTCTGGGAGACGCATCTCTAGCACATAGAGGCAGATCGCATATCTTGGAGGAGAAACGGGACTCTATGCTAAGCTCTCCAAGTTTGAGGTTGGGATTACGGAGATGTTGTATTTGGGACACATCATAGGAGTGGACTGGGGTGAGGGTCCATGAGGAGAAGATCAAGGCCATCATAAATTGGCCGCAGCTAAGAAACATGACAAAAATTTGAGGATTTATTGGCATCTGCACATATTATAGGAATTTCATCAAGAGTTTCTCACATATTGTAGTACCTCTTACATATTTGAAAAAGAAGGGGGCATTCAATCGGTCATATACAACACAACGTGCTTTTAACAAGCTCAAGGAGGTTATGAGCAACCGTTCAGTGCTTGTATTTGCCGGATTTTACGCAGTCCCTTTTTGTTTTGGAGTGTGATGCATCAGAGAGGGGATCGACACGGTCTTGATGTAGGGAGGCCACCCTATAGCCTTTGAGATCAAAAAGCTCCTTTCTCATGAGCAGCTTGTATCCTATATACGACAAGGAGATGTTGGCCATTATGCATGCATTGGCCAAGTTCCGATAGTACTTAGTGGACAATAGGTTCTAGGTAAGGACTGATCACAATAGCTTTAGTTTATTTTTGGAGCGAGAAAAAAATACAGGGAGAGGCGACAGAAATGGATCAGCAAGATCCAGGGCTTATGACTTTAACATTGAATATGTCAAAGGGAAGAATAATGTGGTAGCCGATGCACTTTCATGTAGGCCGGCCTACATTGTCTCCGATGAGCTTGGATACAGATTGGAAGGCTCGACTCTTAGTGGAGTACTCCAAGGATAGATTTTCCCCGTGAGGTCCCTGGATTATTAGGTGACGGATGATAGATATAGGGTAATAGATGAGATCATCTACTATAGAGATATGATCTTCTTGACGGAGGGCTCCCAGCTCAAGAAGAAGATACTTCGAGGGCATCTCATGACTCACCATTGTCCGGACAACAGGGGGTTTACCAAAACCTACCGAGCTATCGAGAGAGAGGTTCTCATGGAAAGGCCTCAAGGAGGATGTGGTCCCAGTATATCGTGGGAGTGCGAAGTTTTCTAGAAAAAACAAGGGGGAGATGAACCATCCCACATGCTTATTGCATCCTCTTCCCATTCGTCGGAGGGGAAATGGGAGAGCATTTCAATGGATTTCATCACGGGATAGCCCATGGTGTAGGGCAAGGGACCGTATATACATCGTCATTGATCGGATGATGAAGTATGCACATTTTTTTCTCATATCCACACACTATACAACAACACAGGGTGGTGGATCCGTTCTTCGAGAGATTTTTCAAGTTGCATGGTCTTCCCAAGACCATCATCGATGATAGGGATAGTCACTTTATGGGCGGATTCCGGCAGGGAGCTCTTTTGATTTGTAGGGACAGAGGTCGACACCGAGCACCATCTATCACCCACGTACATATGGGCAGACAGAGATAGTGAACAAGTTGCCGGAGGGCTACTTGCATAACTATGTTAGTGGGCGACAGAGAGCATAGACTGAAGTGGTCGCATCTCGGGGAATACTATTACAACAACAAATATCACATGTCCATCGGTATGGCACCGTTCTATGCTTTGTATGGGTACCATTCTTTATCTTTTGTTGATATGATTTTGGGTGCTAGCAAAGGCTCCGAGAGCCAAATATTGGATCCAGGGAGAGTTAGGACATTCTCCGCGCTCTCAAGGATAACATGGCTATAGCGAAGAACCGGCAGAAGACGTATGTCGATAGGGGTCGGATGGTAATACGCTTTGAGGTAGGAGACTTGGTCTTCCTATGTTTACACCATACCGATGAGTCATCACTAAAATAGAAGGGAGTTCGAAGCTCAAGCCTCATTTTTGTGGACCATACAGGGTGATACGTAGAGTTGGATAGGTTAGCGTATGAGTTGGAGCTGCCCCAAGGTAGCAAGATTCATAAAAAATTTCCACGTGTCATGTCCGAAGAATGCATTAGGGCAAGTAGGTGATAATGACAAAGGAGCTTCCACCTACGAGGATGAAGGGAATTTAGTATTACAGACTCGAGGTAATTATTGATACCGTGGAAAAGTGAGCTATGGAATGAATAATCCGAGAGTTCCCTGGTGAGGTGGAGGAATTTTTCGGATGAGGATGCGACTTGGGAGAATGAGAAAATATTTCAGCATCCATTACTACAGCTTGCTAGGGGACAAGTACAATTCTACCAAGGAGATTGTAACATTCCCAATTAGCAATGGCTAACTGGAATATTTGGTTATGGCTAACTAGTTAGTTTATGAATAAACGTGAGTAAAGGGACCACGAGTCACTCTAAAATAAGACGCACGTTGCAATTAAGGGGGGCCTGGATTGGGCACACAAGCAAAGTGGGTATTACCATGGTATCGTGGGTGGAGGCACCATGAAAGTTTCGGGAGCGGCCAACGCTATATAAAGAAGATAGTTTCCTCATTCCGGGATCATGGAGAATTTATGCATTTTAATCTGGTCATTGCGACTTGGTGCACACTCGGGTCATTTAGCACATTGAGTGTCTCCGATTAGAGATCTCACCCTCGGCCCTAGGGGACTTCGAGTGCCTCGCTTGAGTGAGGTAGTCCCGTCGTTGTTTTTATAGGAAGATCGATCTGCAAGTATTGATAGAGGAGTAGTGCGTATATTGATTGCGTCACATCCGTGGAGGAAAAACGTGTTTATTGACTACGCAGCCTTGGGTGGATGATGCATTCCGTATTGGGGAAATCTACGATGGGTATTCATGGAGGATCTTTGTCTATTGAGGATTTTTGAATCAGTGAGTGAGCATAATATTGGAGATCACAGATAGAGGTGGCGTGATCATTGGGATGAAGCACGAATCCGCAGGGGAGGTATTACCGGGTAGTGACATAGCCATTTTCTAGGGAGCTCGGAATGCGAGATATGCAACGCAGTCATTCCATGCAGCATCTTGAGGATATATCTTAACTTGCCTGTGCGAGTATAGATGCTATCGCTTAATCACCTATTGTACTCCTCTGTATTTATCGCATTAATAAAATGGCTCGAGCGTTCTCTTATTTCTTGAGTATCTATGCATGCTTTATATACAAGCTATGGTATGTTTGCAATTTGTTATTTCTTCCCCGGAAATTAGATTTATATACCACTTGTTTTGTTTTTCCCCACAATCTTAGACAGAGCTCGGAAAGGGCCGGATAGCCTCGAGATCTCATCCTCTTTTCGGAGGTGAGATATCTCGGTAAATGCCCTCCCCGACCCATCTCACGGTTAGCGTTGCACTGTGTTTTAGAGATATCCCCGAAAAGGGATATTACGAGATGATATTCATAAATAGCAAGAGCTAATCAATGAAAAAAACATCAAATGATGTAATCAGTTCACATTCAAACATAGTTTCATCCATGGATGAAGAGGAAAATGGAGAGGAACTTAAAAGCAAGCCCTGCGATTTAGAACTTCACAACAAACGGGTTAATGGGTCTTGAGGTCCAAAACAGTCATAAAAGCAACGCAGAACATGAAAAAACAAGAAGTAAAACCTCAAAACATTGAAAAAACTTGAGGAACAAAATTCAGAAAATGTAGTACGTGACCCTAGTTCATAACAGAATGATGAAGAATGTAGAGAGGATAACAATAAAATAGATTTTAATTCTGAAAAGATCCTCTTTGGAGCATGAAATTTGATGGGTCTTGCACTATAAATGATGCAAGGGAGAAGGCATATGGTTACATAACACTCAAAGTAATCACTCCGAGGGACATTCCTACAAATTAAATTCAATGTACCAATAACATAGCAAAGTATGAAGCTCTCCTTTTTAGGGCCCTCGCATTTATTGAAAAAAACTAGGAGCCAAAAGGATAAAAGTTTATGGGGATTCAAATTTGATTATTAGGCAAGTAAGTGGGGAATATAACGCTAATCATCCTCGACTTAGAGCCTATAGAGATGATGCCATAGACTTGTTAATAACTTTTGATGAGTTCCAACTTATCTTCGTCCCAAGAAACCCAAATGTCCTTGCCAATGGTTTAGCCTTTGCCGCTAGAACTTGTCTTACACCTTATGAAACCAAGCACCGCACCACCCAAGTCAAATTTAGACAAGCTATCCCGTACAATGAAAAAATACTCGAATTTTTTTCAAGGAGATAAACAAATAGAAGACTTCCTACAGTCCCAAAATGAATTTGAAACAACAAAATTGAATTTGATGAAGACTGTCCCTCATCGAAGAAAACCCACTTGTGGAAGAAGAAACGTCTCCCAATATTGCTGAAATAAATCTATTAACCTATGAACCCAATCATAAAATAGAGAATAGCACAGTAATCATAAAATTAAGACTTAGAAGTGCTACAATCTAAATACCAAAGCTTGCCAAAAGGGGCTGGTCCCCCTTAGAAGAATTATTTGATTTGAATGATGTGGTGAAGAGGCCAAAGCTGGAACCCATAGAATCGAAAGGGGAAGAATGAAACATAGGTAGTGAGGATAAACCCAAAATAATCAAACTATCTAAAACACCGCCGACTCACATTAAACCGAAATATATTGAGTCGTTTAGATAATTTTATGATTTTTTTGCATGGAGATATGAAGATCCGATGTCCTATGATACGAAATAATTCAACACAAGATACCCCTCAAAGAAAACTAGAAACATTTTAAGAAAAAAATTATGCGCAATCAACCCTATCCAATTACCTCCGGTAGAGAAAGAAATCAGAAAGATGTATGATGCTCAAATTATTATCCCTCTTAGATACTCGAGTGGTTGTCTAATCTTGTATCAATTAGGAAGAAAATAGGAGAGATAAGGCTCGTATTGATTTTAGAAACTTGAACAAAGCTTCACTCGAAGGACAACTATCCTCTACCCAAAATGGATCATATTTTACAAAAGGTAGTTGGTTCCAAAAAGAATTTCTTTGCTAGATGACTTCTCGGGTTACAATGAAATCTTGGTACATCCCGATGATCAACTTAAAACAACCTTTACTACACCCTGGGCACTTTCGTGTATTTGAAAATGCCTTTTGGTTTAATGAATGTTGGTGCCACATTTCGTAGAGCCATGGACATTGCATTTTCGAAAGAAGTAGGTTACTTCATTGTAATTTACCTTGATGATATAACTCGTTTATTCCAAAACAGATGAAGAACACCTAATAAATTTGAGAAAATTCTTTGAAAAGTGCAGAAAATTTGGACTGTCCTTAAACCCAAAGAAAACATTGTTTGGTCTCCAAGAAGGTAAACTTCTTGGACATATCATATCAGAAGAAGGTATAAGGATAGATACGAAAAGGATTGATGGCATATTGCAAATCATCCATCCCATAAACATCAAGGAACTTCAATCTTTCATTCAAAAGATTAATTTCTTAATAAGGTTCATACCCAATCTAGTCGAACTCCTTAGAAACATAACAAACATGCTTAAAAAAGGAAGGAATTAAATGGACCTTAGAAGTAAATAAGTCTTTTTGAACTCGGTAAAACAAGCACTCACCAAAACACCAAGCTCTTATTAGTCCCGATTTTTCGAAATATTTCTTCATTTTTTTCATTTGCATCGAGAACACACTGTAGTCGTCGTCCTATTGTAGAAAAAATTTAAAAGGATAAGAGTAGCCAATTGCATTTTTTTAGTAAGGTATTAAGAGATGCACCTCTAAAGTACAATATCATGGAAAAGCAAGTCTTTGCCCTAGTCAAAGCCTTAAAATACTTTAGATTTTATATTTTGCATTCCCACATCATAGCATTTATGCCTCATTTAGTGGTGAAAGACATATTGACCCAAGATCCGGATGGCAAAAAGAGGAAAGTGGATTGCTCGTAATTTTAGAGTTTGACTTAGAAATCGAGCCCACTAAACTCATAAAGGGTCAAGGACTAGCAAAACTAATGGCCGAATCTAACTTCCAAGCTCTTGATATAAACATGTTTAATGCATTATATGAATAAGAGGAGTTTTTGGCTCCAATTATTGAAGATCATTTTCCGAATTAATCTTGGTATGTTAATATTTTATATGTTTTTCTCAATATGAATGTTCCTCCCGGTGTCTAAAACAAAGGCAAGATTTTTAAGTTAAAAGCTCTAAATTACCGCATTTTGAATAAATGGTTACAGTGGAAAAATGCTAGTAGATTATTGCTTAAATGTTTTGCTCGAGAATGATGCGAGATAAGATCAAGCATGAGTTTCATGAAGGAGAACGCAAAGGCCACCTCTATTGGAAATCAATTGCCAACAAAATCCTTAGAGTTGGTTATTACCGGCCCACCCTCTTTCAAGATGTCCATAAGATTATTATTTCCTCTCACAAATGCCAAATCTTTGAAGGCAAAAAGAAAACAGCTTCCCTTACCTCTCGCAACCAATCATTGTTGAAGCTCCTTTTCAACAGTGGGGTCTAGAATTCATTGGGGAAATCCATCCTCCCTCATCTGCCCAACATAGATGGATCCTCATAGCAATAGAATATTTTACTAAGTGGATAGAATCCATCCCATCTAGAAATGCCACAGATTCGGTTATCATTTCATTCCTTGAAAACCATATAATTTCAAGATTTGGTTGTCCTAGAAAGATCATAGTCGATAGTGCTATTGCATTTGGGTCTAAAAACATGATAGAATTCTATCATAAGTATTAGATCATATTGGGTCATTCCACAACTTATTACCCTCAAGGTAATGGTTTAGCGTGAGTCCTCAAATAAAATTTTGGTAAACATTATCAAGAAGTTGTTGGAAGATAACAAGAAAGTCATGACACAATAAGCTAGTACATGCTTTATGGGCGTATTGATTGACCATTAAAAAGTTAATTGGAATGTCCCCCCTATCAGCCTAGTTTATGGAACCCGATGCAATATTTCCAACCATCTTAGGAGTGCCACTCATGAAGCTGATCCAGAAGTACGGTTTGAAGATGATGATGTGACAAGAAGGATAAACCAGACTATACATATACAACAAACCAGAGAGGAAGTATACATTAGAACACAAAAAACTACAAGAAAACATCAAGAAGTGGTTTGACAAAAGAACCAAGGCAAGTGATTTCAAAATTGGTGATAAAATTTTGAAATGGGATTCAAGAAGAGAAGATAAGGGCAAACATGGAAAATTTGATAACTTATGGCAAGGCTCGTATCTCATCCAATCTGCTATTGGAAACAATGCATTTTGTTTCCGCAAGAGTTTGGATGGAGTCAATACTTTGGAGGTCTTGTTAATGGCAAGTGTTCTCAAACATTATTTTTTTTACTCGATATTTTACTTTCAAAATTTTTTTTATCCATTGTATATAACACTGTTTTTAAATTTAAAGAAAGAGAAAAGACAAAAAACAATAGAAAAAGAAAAAGAGGCGTAGAAATAAAACAAGAAAGGTACAAGCCCATACCAAAAAAGAAAAGAAATTTTGAAAGTGTGCAAGCTTAAGTATCACTACCAAAAGAAACACTCGCTATTTTAGTCATACGGACCCTAATCATGACTAATATAGATTTAAATTTTCCGTTGATAGGTTAGTGAAGAAGATTTTCCAAACTATTTAATCTTGGCTTATCAAGATATTAGATTAGGATAGAAAAGAAAAGTTTCAAACAAACTGAAAAACTAAACCTCGTTAGATTGATGTAAATTGGTTCTAATATGCTCAAAATTTGAACCAAGACAAAAGAGAAGAACAGGTCAAAAAGATTAAATCCCAGAGCTGAAATGAAGAAGGAAAGGTGACTCTAAAAGCTCAAAATCTGAGTCACAAAGGGATGAAGGATGTTTTAAAATTTTAAGATCTTAAGCCTTCACAATTTTCTTTTAAATTTCTGAAAAATAAAGTCTATGTGCGACTTGTCTTTATGCCATGGACCCACAACAAACCGATACAGTCTAATCCTAGTTTGGCTATGTTTTCAATTTATGTTTTAGAAGATAGAGAATGAAAAATGTGCCGTATAGTATAATCTTGGTAGATAGTAGGTTAGGTAGAGAAGTTATGAGTTCAACGAAATCTAATTTGGACTCATGGAAGAAATAAGGGTAGACTTAGAATATTTTTTCCCCTGTTTTCAAAAAGGATAAAACATCGATATTTAAGGTCTGCAAGTCCAAATGCACCTTATGAAGAAAAAAATGATAGGAAGTAAGTTTGTGTAGGTAGTTGATTGGGAAATAACTCTCGGTTGATATAAATACTAATCATTTTTCAAAGGTACATGATCAAAGAGGAAGAGGTTGTCAATGGATAAAGGCACAGTGTCTATGTCAGAGATCAAATTTTGAAGATTCTTGACACCTCCAAGGAGCCGCCATTCCCAAGTGGAGCCACTGTTAGCCATCGATAAATTTTTGTCATGAGAAAATGACGGCTAAAAAACGAGTCTTGAGCCTTCAAGAAATCATTTTCATAGAAAATCATTCATCCTTGAAGTCCGTTATTTCCTAAGCGGTTGTTGTTCCCTAAATTGTTGTTCCTTAAAGATCGATGTGAATTAACAAATGGTGTTGTTTCCTTAGAAGAAGATCCACCAAGAATCCTGTTGTTCCCAAAGATAAAAACATGTCTCCTAAAGAGCCCCATTTTCATCATTTCATTCACCGATTTCTCGCTCTTATTTACCCTCCATTTTCTCTCAAAAAATATTCTTGCCTCCTTCTTATTTTCCCCTTGTCCTCCTCATAAAACTTTCATAAACCCCTCGAACCATAGAACTCCTTTCTTATGGTTTAAAAAAACTTCCTCTTTTACTCTATCGGAACTCGAAAAAACCTTAGAAAACTCAAAAACATATAAACACTCTTTAAAAATCTCTTTCGCCCATTTAAAGCCTTTAGCCGCTTTCGACTTAGCCCCCTAGCTCTATTTTCCAACATATGACCAAGACCCGTGACCGGGCGCAAAGTGCTCATCGCATCATAAATATTCATTGCATCGCAAATATTCATCGCGATGCTAATTTATAATCGCATCGCACTAATCATTGATTCCTTGCCCCCGCTTCCCTTTCCCCCTTCTCCCCGGGAAAGCCCCCGGCCACACATGGCGACAGGGCGACCGTGTCCCGGGTCTTACCTTAGCCCTCATCGCAATCGCCCCATCTACTTATACCTTTCCTTTTTATTTTTCCCCTCCACGACAATATACCGATGTGATAACATCCCTTTTTCTCTACCCCCCGGTTACGCACCCACCATATAACCATCTCCCAAAGACTCGTTCTTAGGCCCCCTCGTCGCATCGGAAAAACACATTTTACCCGTTTTTTATGGTTATTTTCCTCCCGTTGATGAGATCCTCCGATCAATTCTCCACCGTTGATATGATCTATTACGCCCGGATCTAACGGCCCATATTGCTCCCTCGTTCCAAAATCCACCCTTCCCCCTTTTTCTTCATCGTTAAATCTCCCCCATCGATCTAATTTTCAAATCAATGACTCTCACTCCTCGAAAATTCTAAATTCATTATCCCGGACCCTTTCCCCTCTCGATCTCCAATCCACCGATTGAATCTTAACTTTTTCGTCTCACAGCATCCAATGGCCCACAAGCTCTCCCGCCTCCATTTCTCCATAAAACTCGTAAAGCCCATTTTTTAGTGTGAAAGGGCATTTTTTCCTCGGTAAACCATAAAAAAATGTATTGATTCCCCTAACCCATTACCACCTACCACCTAAAAACTTATAAAGCAACGGACCCTGGTCTTCGCACTAATCACGGTTTTGAGCCCTCGTTTTCATGGTTTTTACAATGGAAATTCCTTCTCCCGCATTCAACTCCTCCACATTGCTTCCTTCCGCGTCCGCCGAGCCTCCGTTATCAATTTAGCACAAAAATGCAATATTTTATAATTTGTATTGTTTGTGTTGGTTTCATGGTGGTTTCATGACATAAAGCCATCCCACGATCACTAAAGGTGACAAAGGCCGAGGGTGATGATCCTTAGAGCTCCACCAAAAGTAAAAAAGGGACAAAAAGGGTCAAGTTTCATGTTCTTTCGTTGTTTCATGAGCATTGGTTAAACCGAGAAGATCCTCTAGTGCACAAAGAAAGCACCTATCAACAAACAAATGAGGTTGATGAAGATCAATAAAGAGTATCGTAAATTAAACATAAGGGATTAAAGCGCAAAGTTGAAGATCAAAAAGACTTAATCCCACAGCTTTAAAAGGAATAAAGCACAAATTAAAGGCCAAATCGAGTGTCTTAAGCCATTAAAGTAGACAAATCCATGGAAGAAAGGCTTTAAATGCCAAATATCGAAGCCTTTACTTCTCTGAAGACCAAAAATGTCACCTACTAGCTTATTCTACCTCGAAGGAATGCACGAGTTAATACACAATCGAGATATTTGCCAAAGAAAGCTCAATATAAATTTCCAGACCCTACCAAAAAGCCCCCAAAGTCAACAAAAAGCAACTAAAGTTAATGAAATTTAACGTAATCATCAATTTACAGAGTTAATACATGTCAAAACTTCTCCATCTAGCCCTTCAAAGGCCGAGAAGAACTAACTACCGCATTAATTGAATAGATAAACCCTTCTTACACTCCACCTCCTCATTCTTCTATAAATACCGCCGTAAAAGATAGTATAGATGTTGGTCTCTCGGATATCCGTTGCATGTAAATAGCTTTTGAAGTCTGCTATAGCTCTATTTGTAATTGAATACACATAAGCCGAGATGAGAAGTTTGAAGTCGTAGAGGCCCATTGGACTTGAAGATTGTAACCGGTTTGAACATCAAATACATATAGTTGATTTATGGGATCCTGATCTATGTTGATGGTGATGTGTTTCTTATTGTAAATTGTTATTTTCTTTTTGTTTCCATTCCGTCCACTTTTCTCCGATAAATAAAAACAAATATAGATTAGGATTTACTTCAAGTACCCTAAATCTCACTGAAAATCTTCATCCTTTATGTTTTTCTGCCGATTGTTAATTTGGAGGTAATTCAATAGAGTATAACCGATGAAAATGTTGGTGAGCCTATATTGCCTGAGTACAACTTGAGATATTGTCTTTGAATGTTCTTGATAAGTCTGCTAATTAAATATTGAGCTAGGGAAGTCTATGGTTAGCCCTTGTCCCTCTAGTTTCTTCTCCAACAGATTGCTTTGAAAAGTTCCCTAAGAGTATGCCAAAAGTAGGATAGGTTCAAAGTCCTTACCTGATCTTAGGCTACTCTTTGTTTATCTTAAATGTTGTCTTGAAAATTCTACTAATTAAAGTTGAAATAGGGAAGTCTATGGTTAGCCCCTGTCCTCTAGCTTCTTCTCCAATAATTGTTGTGAAAATTTCCCTAAAGAATATGCTGAAAGCGAGGCTACGTTAAAAGTCTTTACTTGATCTTAAGAAATTATATATTTTTAAATGTTTTCCCCTAAGTGCATGCCAAAAGCAAGATAGTTTCAAAGTACTTACTTGATCTTAGGATGTTCTCTCGTTTCTTCATGTGTTTTATTTTTTCCACTTCATTTCTTATTGTTTCATCCCACAAAATCAACTTAAAGAGATCCTTTGACATAGATGACTTGCCCCATGGACCACTCTTGAACCTTGTTGTTTCAATTAAACCCTATTATGACTCCATAGCCTAATGGATTGATGCTGCTCCTTGCTTATCTTATCAGCTGAACCATTCCTTCACATACTCACACCTTCACCCTTCATAAAGACTTACTTCATCTTCATTATATTCTTGCCCAACCAGAACAAACAAAAACAAACAACCTTGTTCTTCATAACTAGCCTAAAACCATACTTAAGCATCCAGATCATATCTTTAAAAACACATACATAGAGAGATCCCTCTTTGAATCTAGGATGGATAGGTCCTCGGATTCCAAAGCAGTTTTGATGTAGGCTCTACGTGTTTGTACTTGCCAATCTTGTAAACTACGAGAGACACCAACGAGTGATAATGAGAAGCTCTTGAAAAATTTAGCTTGTTACTTGTCAACCAGACATTTTCCCGAGTGCTAAGGCTACTTTTCATATCAACAGAGAAGGTAGCCTTCTAGCAATGACCGTCCACTCTCCTTCACATCTTCTAAAGGAGAGACTATCTCTAGCTATTAGAGGATAAGCTATATTATTAAATTAATGTTAGATTAATGTTTGTGAACTTGATTGTTTTTTTAATTATTGCTTTTATGATTTAGGGTTTTTTAATGTTAGTCCGATATCGTACTGGGTTTGATATTATAGGTGGTTATACCTCTTGGAAGATTTAGATCAGCTTAACTCGTGAAAAAACATTAAGAAGGCCACAGAGAAGTATATTCAAATACAAACTATTGATGGTTACGGAGTTTTGGTTCATGGCTTTCATCAATTATGAAAAGGCCTTCAAGCAGCTAAAATGAGCAAGTGACATCTCATTAGTTCTCGAACTCGTATATAAAGAGGAAATTTGAGTCTCTTCACACATGCACGCTATTCTGGAGCAGCCATGATAGTTTGTTTATATCTAGTTTATCGAAACTATGCAATAAGGAAAATAGAGAAAAAAAATTGTACTAGTATCATTTCTATGGAATCAATTATTGAAATTGGTTTAGAAATAAGGTAATGGTGATTGTGGAATCCACATCCTTGATATAGGTAAAAAAATTTGGCCTTTTTGAACCAAATATGCTTTGTAGTGATGGTTGAACCAGTTATGTATTAATGTAGCCATTATAATTTAAACATAAAGGCAATAGCATAAAGGTCCAAATTTTTTTTACAAGTTTTCCCATATGTAAAACCTTTCCACTAAAACCACTAATATTTTGAACGAGTTAGACCCAAACTTGCAGGGTTAAACCTAACTTAGCCTATAAGAAAGAGGCAACTTAATTTGGCGAGAGTCAAACTAGCCATCTCAAAACATAGACCAACTTAGAAGTCGCCCGTCATAGGAAGACCGAGAGTTGTGATAATAAATGTGGCATATAATATGAGCATAACTCTCAGATCCGACAATCATTAATGTCCTAATCATTGTAATTTTGGAGGACAAAATATTAGCACTTCAGGTTGGGGAAAAGTATTTCTTGATTCCAAGTGCAAGTGGCCTAACCATATAGTGTGGATCTACTAAACGCAAAAAGTATTATCCTTATCCAACATTTATGACACATATCCATATAGTTTCTTGAGTAGACAATCTCAATGAGATTTTACAATATTAACCTAAAGGACTTATCCGAAACATTTTCTAGACACCGTGTACACTAATCTATGACTTATGTTTAGAAGGTTTGGCTCTATGTTAGGGAAAATATCTCTCGTACATCAATTACGACACTCTTTAATGCATATCCGAGGAATAACTAATGGCATCTATTAAACCTCTCTAGCAATATTTTCCATCACTTTTGAATAATTTCTTGATCTTTCAAGACCTCCTCAAGAAGCCTCATTTCCACACTACATTGAGCTTTTTATCTGTCTACTTGGGCTAGTAGCAGCCAATATTGGTTAGGGGAAATTTTCATACATATATTGACAAGTATTTTTTTACATATTTGAAGGGTCCACAAGACTATTTTGAAATATTTTCTCTACCTAGAAATGGAAGCATTCATCTATGTATAGAGGGTCTCTTGCACAAGTTGAGATCACTATATTTTGTGCCCTTTTTCTTATGCATATACATTAAAAATAATCTATGTGACATGGGAAGTTTCCTTCCCTGTGGTAAAATAAGTTGAATCAGTGTGTAGAGGAAGTTTGTTTGGGTTAATTTGTCTTTGTGATATGTATTTTCATCATAATCCTTGAATATTCAAAAAATGATGATCTAATAATTTTGATGGTTATCTTCGAAAAGGCAAGTCATCTTAGTGGAATTGCACTATATGTAAGGGTGGGATCACATCAGTGATTGAAATCTACAATAGAAATACATCTTCTATGCCATTAACAACTCAATTGGCATCCACATAACCTTGACATCTCAAAGGCATCTTCGGATAGGAAGCATCATTAGAAGATATGAGGTACAAAAATGTTTGAAGAAGTATTTTGTGGTATATATGGAAGTTTGGATGAGTTATTTTACTACTATTATCTATTGAGGCATGACTCAAATCATAGCAATAAAGTAGATCTACAAAGAGTGGGTTCTACTGAGCATATTTCATTGATCCATTTTCTTCATGACAACATCATTATCAATGGGTAGCATAGAGTTGTTTCTAGAGGGAAAATTATCTTTAAAATACATGGGATAATGTTTCCATGACTCCAATACTACAGTTAAATAAAATCAAATTAGCCTAGAAATGATTATCTTCTAGACATCAACTTCAACTTTCAATATATGGCACCGCAACATGCAAAAAGCTTCTATAGAAAATACGAAAAGCAAATAAGTACATTTAGCCAATAAAACACACACTAACAAGTTACATACCAATGATCAGCTAGAATTCATACTTGTAATTTTTCTCTACTTCTCAAAAATGAAAAAATATGTTGTGTACATTATCGGTGCCGAGTATATGAACACAGGCTTTCACTTGAATGTTTAAGCTGATGGGTTCCTACATCTAAGAACAATCATCTAGTCTATCAAGATATGTCCTAGTGGCAACTTGGACCGCTTGTTGTGACAACGACCAGAGTCAAAATCCTAGCATGCATGATCCTCTCCCTTGCATTGAGTTTTCCCAATGTGGCTATTGTTAGCCACCCATAATATTTTGTTATACCAAAAGGTGGCTAAAATTTTTTGGGAGCCTCCAAGGAATAAATTTTACCATTAAAACTTGTTGGCTCTTGAAGTCTCCCATAAGGCCTCCCCTCGCATGTTTTCCCTTCGTCCAAATATTTCACTTGTTGTTTCATAATTCAAAGGCCTCTCGAAATCCTATTAAAATCCACAGTTGAATACTTCGTAAAGGACCCTTTCCCCTTTCTTTTTCCCTCCATTAACCTCATTGTATATTCTCTATTTTTTCCTGAAAACCCCACAATTCCAGTTTTCCCCCTTGCCATTTCATAAAGTTAATTTTATGAAGTTTTAAACCCACCTTTTTTTATCTTACCGCAACCTTCACTTCCCTTGAAAAAACCATTAAAAACCATAGAAAACACACTTTTTCTATGCGTTGGACTCGCCCCCGCGGGCTAAGCCCTTCACCCTTTCCGCTCCATATAGCTCACGGCGCCGTGACCAAGGTTTTCTCCTACGGGGGTCTTTTCTCCGTCCATAGATTCAAACCATCGAGCCCCCGCGACTCGGCTCTGGGATGTGGGACAACTCAAATCAATCGGTTGTTATTCACTACGGGGTTCGCTCCAAAATTCCCGTGCCCGTACACCTTGGCCCCTCGTAGTCCATCCCCACCGTCCATTTACCCGACGGATCAACGCGTGGAGTGCAACTTCTCACCGGTGGTCCCCGCCAGCTGCTCCCCACTCCAAAAAACCGGTAGTCTTTTCCGCACCGCCTTCGGGCCAAAGGCCGTTTTGGTCCGATGCGACGACTCCACACACTCCTTGGCGCATGTCCTCCAGCCCCCGTTTCAAAACCATCACATAAGCCGGGTCCACCGCGCGTTATACGCCGGACCATAAGTGCCCGGCGGAATCAATGATGGCCATTCGATGCAGGGCCCGCTGATCCAACGGTTGATGATTGCCCGAGATGCCCAACCTTTAACCAAAGCGCCCGTTCGATAACCAAGCCGTCGCGCGATGGGAAATCAATATCCGTCGATCTCGCACATCGACGGTCCCCATTCAATTTCCCGATTCCATTACCTAGTCAACTATTCTCCGCCATTGATTTTCCCGATCACTCCCGACAGTCAATCATAGCACATCGACGGCCGATATCTCCTGCTGCGCTCCTCCGCACATCCTCCAATGCAGATTGCCCTATGAAGCAGGATTTTCTAACGTTTGTCTAGTATTTCGCGGGTTCCTCAAGTTTTTCCGCTTAAATGAAGAAATTTCGTCTGGCCAAGGATGACGATCTTCCGGCTTCGAATGCATCGGAAAAAATCAACCACACGGTATAGATTCACGTTTCATCGAGGTTTCATGAGCCCTCGTGCTGTATGCCCCTCGTTAAACCTCAAAAACACGATAGATAAGACACAAAGTGAAAGGATATCAACTCGAAGGCTAGGATAGAACGAGGAGCGCAGAGGATTGATGGGCTGATTGAGGGATTACGGCTAAGACAATTATCGATAGCCTAATCCCCAATCTAAAACACGGATTAAAAAGAAAAACCTAAAGTGTTTTATCGGGAAAACGCTTGATCGACACGGATGGAGGTGAATTCATTCCTCCCGTGACTACAAGTGCCACCTCGTGCCTCAAAGTATTCAATCAAGAACAAAATTTATTGATCGGGATTAGATATTTTACCCCCAACACGGCTCAGAAGAGTTACTTCGCGAGAATTTAATGAAAGAATGTCTACGAGTAGCCTTAACATCACTCGTGAGCCTCAAAGGTCAACAAAATCTCCCTCCGAGCTTAATTCATGAGTGTAGATCAGTTAATACGGTGGGAACACCTGCATAGTTTCTTCGTTGAGCCCCCAAGGGCCAAGAAAGACATTAATTCCCGTATTAATTTATTTTAAGATATTTTATCGTATCTCACCTCCTCATCTTCCTATAAATACTCCAGAAGAAGATGAGTGAGGGGGTTGGTTGTTAATGTAATTTCCGAAGCTATCGTAATTGTAACGGAGCTAAATGATTTTTGATCAGTAGATAGGATTTCACTAGCTCTTGGAGCTCTGCTTGTAATAGATAAGTTAGGTTGTGAAAGAAAGATGAATTGACTACCGGATTTGAAGATTGTAACCGGTTTGAAGCATCGATACAAGCTAATTTATGGGATCCGATCTATGCCGATGGTGATGTTATTTTCATGTAACTTGTGTTTTATTTTCGTTTCCATTTTGTTTCATTTTCTCGTTGTAAAGAAAAGTTTAAACGAGTTAGGACCTATTGTATACCGAGTAACCTTCTGCGGCTAGAAATCTTTATTTAGATGTTTTCTGCTATTTGTGTTATTTGGAAATGATTAATTCATTTTAGGCATAGGCATGTTGGCATTCCCTCATTTAATTTCCTTGACCAAATGTTATTTTTAAATGTTACTTTCAATATATGTTGTGTGAAGATGAACTCGAGGAAATTAAGGTTAGCCCTCGAGTCCCTTTCTTGTTTACTCAACTATTTGATTATTTTCCCTTAGGATGTGTTGAAGGTCGGATAGTTTCAAAGTACTTACCAAATCCTAGTTTGCTTCTATGTTTTTCTTAAGTGCACGGTCAAAGGCTAGATAGTTTCAAAGTACTTACGGATCCTAGGTCGCTCTTTGTTGCAGCATCTCGCTTATTTTCCCCCTTCTTAATGTATCACTTCATTCCATAAATCAAACCTTAAAGAGATCTGAGGCATAGATGACTTTCCCCATAGACCACTCTTGAACCTAATCGTTTCAATTAAATCCCCCTTATGACTCCATAGCTCCAATGGACTCGAAAACCCGCCATCATCTTTCATCTTGACCAAAGCTTTTCTCGGTTACTTGCAACTTCTCACTTTTGAACCTATTTGCATATAGATCTTTCCACCTCGGACATGCGAATATGTTCAACCATCCAAAAAACCAAACAAACCATTTGGCCTCATAACTAGCCTAATATCATTACCCCAAACTTCAAAGACAAATCCATCTTTGTACATATTGGAGAGATCCCTCCGGGATTCGTGGAGGGCTAGATCCTAGAATCCCAAAGTTGGTTGAAATGATGTTAAATACGTGATCGGATTTTTGCCAATCTTGATTATTACGGAGACCTAACATTTACGGCGAATCCGCCGGGGAAACTTTAACTCAAAATCTGCGCGTTCCATGACAATTGTCGTATGTGTAGATCTGAGCCACGGACCCTAACATTTCTCACGGCGACTCAGCTGGGAAACTTTAACTCAAAATCTTTGGTTCCATGACAATTGTTCTATTGTGCGTACCGAGCCACCGAACCCAACATTTTTGGCGACTCACCGGGAGACCGAGTGTTTTTAACACCTTTTAGAGACCTCGGAATACCCTTGATTGAAGAAGTCCTTGTGCATCGTAAGCAACCTTTTTCAAGCACTACCAAGAAATGGTAATCATGATGAAACTTGTTTGAATCGGTGACAATCTAGGTCAACCCTAGGATTATCTTAACTTTATCTAACCTTGGAAAATCAGCTAGCTTAGCCATAAGAGTAGACCGCTTTTGTCTCATAGCACCGTAGCTAAGTTTTTGAAACAAAGTTAGGACACTCTTAGAAACCACGCGAATAGAAAAGAATTAAGAAAAGCCAAAAACATTTCAGATTGGTAGTAAAACACTAGTTTTGAGATCTTGCCTACCCCTTTGATGTGTTTTATCGTATACTCTTAGACGAGTCCGGAAAGGGCCATGTAGCCTCGGATCTCATCCTCTTTTAGAGGTGACATATCCGGTGAATGCCCTCCCGGTCCCTGATCTCTCGGTTAGAGTTTGTTGTGTTTTGTGGGATACCCTTGAAAAGGGATGTTTCACAAGAACCTGTGGTGGAAAGTGTATCTCTAAAAACACTCGAACTTTCCACTTGGCGACTCCTGCTGGGAAGAACCCTTATCATTATAAATACCTTAGCAAACTCGGTTAGAGGACTCGTAGGATTAAAATTGTGAAAACGAGATTTGTTAACCTCTCAAATATTGTCATATCCGGTTGAACTTTCTGTTTATTTGGGTCTAAACATACAAACATAGTGGCTCCTAAAAATATTCACACTAGATCCCATCTGACCCTAATCCACACGAGATAGTTGATAACCCGCGAAAGTATCCTTAGGAAGTCTCCTAGGTTTCGGGTTATCAACTCGGTTTCGAATCTCCCATTAGAGCTAATTCCGTTCCCGAAAATATTTCGGCTCTACAACAATCACAAGCTGACTTAGTAAACCCATTTAGAACTAGGTCATTTTTGGTGATTTATTTCATTTATATTTTGAGTCTTCACTTTCATCTCCCGAGACAAGTGAACATTTTGGTAGTAGAGAAACAACACCTCTCGATTTACATTTTATTCTTAACTTAGGTGTCTCTCATCCAAGATCGGCTCGGCAATCTACCGTTGTTCCATCCACTTTCGTCTCACCCTTCATCCATGTTCAAACCACTTCATTTCAGCCCACCCCACCTCTTGTCAATCCACCCCCACCACCTATCATGGCAGACATGGTATGCTCCCTTAGTCCTTTCGTACCATTACCAAACCTTCCACGGACTATCAGTCCAAGATCCCATTGTATGATGCTAACAATGTTATAAGCGCATCACAACATGTGGATAAGATGAATAACTATTTTGACGAAATGAAATTGATGATGATTACGTCAAACTTAGATTATTTGCTCAAAGTTTGGGGGGAGAAGCAAGAAAATGGTTTAAAGGGTTAGGCCCCCATAGTAGTAATGATCTCCAAGGTTTCCATCAAACATTCTTAAACAAATGGGAGGTAAAGAAGAACCCTCTCCAAGTTCTTGTCGACTATAACAATCTCCATAGGAACCCGGGGAAAGTGTACGGGCTTATTGTACAGTTGACTAGATGTGTATTATGCGCTTTCCCCGAATTAAAACCTCCACAGGGTTCGACTTTAAAGAAATTTCTTGAAGGGTTTGATGTTGATATGACCTATTCATTGAGAAAGATATTTTTCAACCCTGAAGATATGCAAAGAGGTGCTCTTTACTGTGGAATTTAACTTGATGGAGAGAGAGCAAGGATGAAAACCGGAAAGAGAGTATCTTTTAGAGAGGAATCCACTCCTACCGCCTCAAGCTAAAAGATGGAAAGAATGATGGAAGAGATGATGAAGAAAATGAGCATTCTTGAGAGAGTGCAAAGCAAGCCTAAATCAAAACGCTCCTCAAAACAAAGCCAAAACGAATCGAATGTTAGAAGAAACCAACCTCCAAGCGAGACCTAGGGAAGATGATCGAGAATCACTCCTCCCTTTCATCAAAACTATGTAAGTGAGGTTGAGAAACAAATCAAATAACAGAGGAGGATGATATAAACTTATTTGGGGTAGATGATGATAACTTTGGGGTTCATTATGATAGAAAAGAGGGTCTTTACACACCTTATGATGACAAAAGGGATGATAATCAATATAGTTGTCAAGACATGGAAAATGCCATGATGAGAACACTCAAAGGAATATGAACTCGAAGTAGATCTAATCAACAGACAACAACAAAACCTCGACAAATCTTCTCAAAGCGACGCGCAACCAAGCCTAAAACGATCAAACAAAAGAAAAAACAGTAAATTTCGCAAATTCGCGTAAAGGCAAAGAGAAAGACACTCAAAATCTTGAAAAAGCAGTGCAAACATTAGTAGCACTAGCACTCGACTAGTGCTCCTACAACACCGTTGTGACAAGTGTAGAATAAAACAAATCAGCAAAGTCTGTGATTCTTGATAAAGTGATAGCTAACAAGGCGAAACGAGTTCTTTAAAGAATCAAATCCCTTTCGGCCTAGATCGGCAAATATCAAAAATTAAAGTTTTTGTTCCCTTGATTGAGTTAGCTACCCATCCCGTATATAAAACACAAATTTTGAAGGCTTTGAACATAGAAGAAAGTGAAGATACACTCAATCTTAGTGATGACCAACGAGCTTATTTTTGGTCAAAAGATTGAGGGTAAGTTTCAGAAGGACATATCCCTCCCTTTTATGTAAGCTTAAACATTCATGACAAAATTCTACACAACTCTATGCACGACTCGGGGCTTCTCATAATTTAATGCCGAAACGGTAATGGAGAGCACAGGTGCTAGAGATTACAGACCTTATAAAGACCTTTACTCCTTTGACTCAAGTAGAGTGAAATGTCTAGGATTGATCAGACCTCCGTGTTAACTTAGCCCAAATTCCGGCTAAGTGTTTGGTAATGGATGTTTTTGTGGGCGATGTTTCCCCGAAATATGGAATGCTCTTATCACGGTCTTGGGGTGCTAAAGTACAAGGTACCATGCAGATGGACATGACCTATGCGACTATCCCTATTTTCAATCGGACTAGAAGACTTTGAGGAGTCCCATATGCAATACACGGTCACAAGTCGAGATGACCACAAAACTCTCCTCTCTACTCGGTAAGCACAGGCCTTGATTCTTTTATCATGTTCAATGATGAAACCCTAATGAACAAAACACTTTTGTAGAATCACCGGCCGAAAGAGAGGAAGAAGAACATGGCATTTAAGTGTCAAAACGGTTTGTCAGCTGCATTTGGAAAATTTTGGCAAACAAAAACACGAGGTCTTGATTTACAAGTCGTCTGGGTCCATTACGATCAAAATTTGATAGAAAAGAAAACACCCTCAACATATTGAAAAACTTGAGGAATCAAATCATGCGAGAGGACATTCACCAAAACCGAATAAAATTGATCAAAGTCCTCTTTGGAGTATGTATTTGATGATGCACTAAAACTAATGTCGGGTGCGAGTGCGTGGATTACACTAACTAGCGAAAACAATCATACGAAATTTATTTCATGTAAGTTAAAATTTCAGTGTTCCAACAACATAGCAGATACGAAATCCCTTCTCTTAGGCTTGCATCTCTTGAAGAAATTAGGAGCCGAGAAGAATTAACGTCATGGGGATTCGATTTAATCATTAGGCAAGTCAATGGGGAGTATAATGCAAATCATCCCGGACCTTTAGAGCCTATCGGGAATGATGTCATGGACCTTTGAAAACATTTGAGGAGGCCAACACAAGTTTTGTCCCAAGGAAAATGACATTGCAGGCCCACGATTTAGCTTTTGCGGCGGAGGACATGTCCCAACGCCATATGAAGCGGAGACAACGCTAACTCCGATAAAATTTAGATCAGCGCTGCGGATAACAAGAAAATATTGAGCGGTGTTTGAGGGAGATAAACAAATAGAAGACTTCATGCAATGTCGAAATGAATTTGAACTCCATAGTTGATTCGGACATGTCTGATTGCAGTGAAGAAAATTTTTCTTGGTGAAGAAGAACCTTCTCTGAACTTGTAGATATTAACCTTCGGGCTAGCAAACTTAGACAAACCAAACGGTCCGTGATGACGTAATCTAAAAGCGAAAGAAATTAGAAAACTACTGCGATTCTAAAGTATGTAGGTGTTGCCAGGTCGCGCACTCTAGGTGAGAGCCGTTTGATTTTAATGATGTACCCTCATAAACCTAAAGCTTGGAACTGTGGAGGAGACTTTGGCGTGGAGGAATGTAATATATATGGCGAGTGAGGAAAAACAAAAAATGATCAAACCTGTCCAAAACTTTACTAGTCTCACATTAAACTCAAATACATGGAAATCTGCTCAAAGAGTTTTCTGATGTTTTTGCGTAGATTACGAAGATCTTTGAGTCCTATGACAGACTGAAATAATAGCGGCACAAAATCTCTTAAAGAAAACCTAAAAACCATTCAAACGAAATTGCGTCGTATCAAACTACAGATACCAGTACTTTCTTGGTTAAGAAGGAAACTGCATGAAGATGTGCATGATGTCGGTATTATTGTCCCTATTAGATTTCTGAATGGGTTTCCTGTCTGTGTCTGTTAGGAAAAGACTAGAGAAATCGCTTTGGTATAGACTTTTAGAGATTTAAAGAAAGCTTCATTAAAGGACAACTACCCTTTACCTTGAAAATGGGCCACATTTTACAAAGGGTGAGGTGGGGTCTAAAATAATTGCTTTTTCTTTGGCGGATGGCTATTCGGTGGTATAACCGAGATCTTAGTTCACCCCGGCGATCAATTAAAGACAACTTTTACTACACCATGGGGAATTTTCATGTATGTGAAAATGCCTTTCCGGTCCCGAATGAATGCGCTGGAGCAACCTTTCGAGAGAGCCATGGACATAGCATTCTCGGAAGAATTGGGCTGCTTTCATCATTATATACCTTGATGATGTCACTTTGTATTTTTATAAAAGCAGCATGAAGAACACTTATAACATCTAAGAAAAGTTTTCGAGAGATGCGTAGAGTTTGGGATATATTTGAACCCTAACAAGACACTATTTGGTCTCCAAGAAGGTAAGCCTCTTGGGCACATTATTTCGAGAAGAAGGTATAAAGATAGATCCAAAGAGGATTGAGGCCATATTGCAAATCTCTCGGCCTCGAAACATCAAGGAGTTGCAATCTTTCATTGGGAAGATTAACTTTTTGAGAAGGTTCATCTAACTCTAGCCGAAGCTCCTTAGGAATATTACAAACATGTTAAAGAAGGAGCACGTAAAATGGACCTTGGAAGCAAAGACATCCTTTGAGCTGCAAAACAAGCATTAAATAAAGCACCAGGCTCTCATAAGCGCTGACTTTTCAAATTATTTTTTACATCTTCTCGTTTGCAGATCGAACACACCATAAGCTTTGCTATCCTTCTACACAAGTAGTAAAAATCCACAAGGACAAGAGCGACCTGCATTGCATTCTTTAATCAAGGCATTGAGGGATGCCCCTTTGAAGTATAACATTATGGAGAAGCAAGATTTTTTCTTTGGTAAAGGCTTTGAAAGACTTCAGAGTATACATCCTCCACTCACACATTATCGCCTTTGTCCCAAACTCAGTAGGTTAAAAGAGATCTTCTAACACAGTGTGACCCGAGATGGTAAGAGAGGTAGAGTGGATTCGTCGTTATTCTTGAATATGATTTAGAGATAAAACCCACTTAAACTCATCAGAGGCCAAGGTCTAGCTAGATTAATGGCTGAATCAAATTGTGAAGTCTCTTGATACCAACATGATTAATGCTTTGGATAACCAGGAAGAGTTCTTAACTCCCATTCTTGAAGATCATTTTATGAACTCTACCTAAGTATGCTGATATTGTTTATGTTTTTGCTTAATTTAAATACACCTCCTAGTTTGACAAAAACACAGAGCACGGTTCTGCTAAAGTTGAAAGTGGTAAACTATTGCATCATTGATAAATGTATTTATTGGAAAAATGCTAGTGGTATATTGCTTAAATGTTGGCTCGAGGTTTGATGCGAAAAAAGTGAAACGGAGCACTTTCATGAAGGGGAGTGCGAAGGTCATTTGTACTTGGAAGTCAACTTGGCACGACAAAATTGAGGGCTGGTTTCTATTGGCCTACCCCTTTTTCCGATATACAAAAAATGACCACTACTTGCCATAAATGCCAATTATTTGAAGGCAAGAGAAAATTTTACTCACTTCCTTCCGCATCCGATCCTTTACCGTTTGAGGCTCCTTCAATAGTAGGGACTTGAATTTATAGGAGAAATCCATCCCTCATCTTCGCGAGATAAATGGATTCTCAGCGCCACTGAGACTACTTCACTAACGTGGATAGAAGCCATTCCCCGTAAACAAAGCCAATGACTCAGCGTTATCATAAAATTCATGGAGACCAATATCCTCTCCAGTTGGAGGCATTTACCGTCCTACCAAGATCATCACCGATAATGCAACGGCATTTGGATGCAGAAAATGGTGGAGATTATGTCATAGATATCGAGATAACGATTGGGGCATTCCAATGTTCCTTATTACCAGCAGAAGTGGTAATGGACTACTGTGAATATTCAAACAAGAGCCCCAGTGAACATAATCAAGAAGTTGTTGGAGGACAACAAAGTCTCTGGCACACAAAGCCGATCCATGCACTTTAGGATGACAGCAGTAGCGAAAGAAATCTATTGGCATGTTTACCTTTCCGGCTAGTGTATAGGCACAGTATGCAATTTTTCCAAATAGCAAATCTCTGGTGTACCAGCCATAGAAGTCGATTCAAGAATTGCGAATCGAAGAAAAATGACATGACCGAGAAGAATAAATCAAACCATTCATCTTCAAAGATAGCTAAAGGGAGGAAGTGTATAACAGAGCATTGCAGTAAAACAAGACGACGATTAAAAAGTCTATTTGGCAAAGAGAACGAGGCCCATGCATTTCCAAGATTGGGGACAAATTTTAAAATGGGACTCAAGGAGAAGAAAAGGGCAAGCATGGGAAATTTGATAACCTATGGCTCTGGCCCTTACTCTATTCATTCACTTTGCTAGTAATAATGCTTTTTTCTTACGGGAGTTGGATGGATCGGGAAATTGTCTGGAGGTCACATCACGTACGGGATGCTTAAGCAGTACCTCTCTCTGATCCATTTTATGTTTTGAAGCCTTTTTATCTTTTCCATTATGAATAGTCCATCCGCTCATCGCATTCAAAGTTATGAAAAATCAAAAAATACAAAAACACAGAAAGAAAATGAAAAGAGGGCCAAGAATGAAAACAAGAAAGGCAAAGCCACTATGCGAAAAAGAGAAAGCAAATGCCGAAAGTGTGCGAGCTTAAATGCCACTCCTAAAACACACTTCTAGCTTTTGTACCAAACAAAGCTCAAACTTGACTAACTAGTTTTCAATTTATTGCTTGATAGGTGTTGGCACCATTTTTTGGTCATCTAACCTATTATCATTTAATGGACCCAAGTACACCATGTAAGACCAATTTTACCTAAGTAAAATTGCTTTCACTATGTAAAATAACTTAATAAAACCACATTTATTAGGTTGTTTATGGTCAAAACAGGAAAACCCCAAAAGGAAATATTAATCAAACCCATTTTGTTTAATTTTCCTCATGGAATAATTAATTAAACCATAATTTAATTATTATTCCTAGTCATGTTTAACCCAAAAACAAAGAAATTAATTAGATAAACCTTTATTTATCTTATTATTTTCCAGGAATAATTATTTAATCTTATTTAGATAATATTCCTTGTTAAATATGACCAAATCACCCACAAATAATTAAATAAATCATTATTTATTTAATTATCTTCTAACTGCTTCCTTAAAAAAGATAAATAAATCATTTATTTATTTATTTTTGACTGAATAAAGGGATTTTACCCAAGTCGATACTTTTTCCCTCCAACAAATATAATAAAATATTCCATAAAAGGTGGATCTAGATTTGGTTAACATTATTTTAATCATGCACCAAGATCTAGAATGACCCAATATTTTGTTATAAATAGGAGGGTTTTTCCCCTACCATTCTTCACCTTTTGTTGCCTATTAGATCACTCTGGATCTATACACTTGGTCACATTTTTCTACCATTTGCTCCATGTGAGCTCCTTTGAGTTCCATTCTTGTGTGGGCTTTTCTACACCAACGAGAGAGAGAGTCAGATCTGAAGTGCGAGGACTTCCAAGAACCCATCCCACGAGAATTGGATACGCCTTCTTGTTTTCCTCCCGAGGTGCCTCGATTAATACAAAATTCTTTAAAAAATTGTTCTTTTCTTGTCTATTGGCATATGGAGCAAACCCTGTTTATTTTCTTGCTTAATGTCTTTCCATGCATAGATCTATTTTTTTGCGACTCTTTTCTTATTCAACTAACCGCAGTCTTAAGTATTGGTAGCCACTTTTGTTGTTAGGGCTATTAGTTATGCGTAGCTAAAGTGGTCCTTTTTCGTACACTTCGACGAAAAGGATTCATACTAAACAAAATGGCGACTCCACATGGGTTTTAAATTACAACCACATGCGTTTTTCATATTCGCATATCCACTATGCGAGACCCTAGGGTTTCTTTTCGGATATTTATTTTTCCTATTTTCATGTTTTTTTTCTCACATAAAACCCTAAAACATTAAAATTTTCTAACTTGCGTGTGTTTCGGCCCTATCGCGCGGGTAAGCGACACCCGGCGCAAGCTGAGACGACGAAACTTTTTCTAAAAATCTAGCCGCTGAGACAACGGAACGTTGCACTTTTTGGCCCATAACCGCGGCCTGGACCTCCCGGAGTCGCACTTTTCGGCCTCGCTGCGACGCTTGCACTGACAGGAATCTCGCACACTGCGACATATTTTTGATGTTTTTACGCAATTTTCAGGGTTTCTGCTGCAAGCTTACGTCGGGGGTCTTCCCAGCCCTCTGTACGTCTCGGCCCGTTTCAACCTCGTTCCCGATCTGTGTTTGCTCATCTAAGTGGGAACCTAGCCCCTGTAGGGCTTTAGTACCCTCCACTTTCTTGGTGGAAGATTTTTAGTCGCTTTGGTGTCGATTTTTCAGAGTTTCGACTCCCTCTTTCAGATCTGTTACCTCCTTTTGAATCCCTTTCAATCAGCCTCTTCTACCTCTCAAATCACCTCCCTGAAGTTTTGTTTAGATCTTCTTTTAGGGCCTCCTCCCTTTCCCCTTCCGTTTTTGTTCTCTCCCTTCTTTCCAGCCACCTTGCCTCTGTCTCTTGGCTGTGACTCTGCACCTCTTTTCAAACGACTTTATCCTCAGATCCATGTCCCTTTTAGACCCTAGATCTGTCTGGGCCTCTTTTTAAGTGTGTTTTGACTAGATTTTTTGCCCTCTTTGTTTAGAGTAGTTTGAGAGACCCGCTCTTTGGGTTAGATTGATGCATGGTTAGGCTATTAAATGTTTCAGTTATTTCAGCATTATATACTTTTCTCTGCAGATTTATTTTCGATACGCGAGCACACTTTTTCTTGCTCTCAAAACGAAAAGGGTTTAAAAATAAAAATTAACGCACACCACACATTGACCCTAAGTGAAGAAGCGCCAGTTAACACCGCGGCAAAGACTCTAAAAGATCGATTGTCACCGCACTTTGTCCGTCTCTGACCTCACTTGATTCCGTCCCTTTTACGCCGCTGTCGGTTTCCTTCTTCCTGTCATCATTGCGCCCCCAAGGCGCCTTTCCTGCGAGACTTCTTGGCCTTCACTCCTTAGTTTCCGGTCGATCGACTCGCTCCGCCCCGCCGTCGTCGAGCCGGTCCCTCCTCCGAGTCCGCACTCTT
Organism: Pinus albicaulis; assembly: GCA_034641835.2. Taxonomy (NCBI): domain Eukaryota; kingdom Viridiplantae; phylum Streptophyta; class Pinopsida; order Pinales; family Pinaceae; genus Pinus; species Pinus albicaulis. The sequence continues at coordinate 1,189,170,121 of CM076570.1, read as the reverse complement.
ACTCCTCTTCGATACTTTGGGTTCTCCTTATCCTCCCCGGTTCTCCCCCGTCACCTTCACTATGTACGGTCCAAGGCCTAATGCTAGCGGTACTCCCTAGGCCCTAATGCCCGACAATACTACTAGGCAGCCGCCTACAGGGAACTACCCCGGCCACACCCTGCCGCCGTACATTGCGAGCCTCGGCCTCCCGATTTCCATCAGTTGATAAATGACCCTATCATGCATTACACGGTTGGCCTACTATGCCAACCCAAGCTCCCCTCCGACATCCCCTAAGTTTCGAAGGCCTTCGTCGGAGAAGATCAACCAATCATGTCCGATCTTTCCACATGTGGTCTTCCTCCAATTCCATTACCGATGACTCCATCCGTCTTCGTTTGCTCCAATGCACGCTTACCGGCGAAGCTTCTAAATGGGCCCTATGTTGACCGAGCCACCTCTTCCCATACCACCTTTGCGACCCTTGCCCAAGCCTTTTTGTCTTATTTCCGGCTCCCTCTCCGCTACGATGCGGGCACTGAACTCTTAACTTCCTTCAAGAAAACCTCTTGACCCGCCTTCTCCGCCCATGTCTAGGAATGGCGACGAAGATGGAGCTTATGTCGAGCCCCTCCTTCGAAGATCGGGTTTATGGGCTCGGTTCCTTTGCACCCTCTTAGCTCCATCGGCAAAGATGTCGCCTCTCATTTTCCTCAAAAGCTGGAAAGAAGCCGCCCCTCCAAATGGCCTTGAAATATGACTGATCTACGCTCAATCTGGATTTATGTTCTATTCTTACGATCCTTCTGAGGCCGCGAGTTCTAACGCCCGGGGGCATCTCATTCCGCCGACGGTATCGTTGGAGCCCTTTCCCATCCGTACGCTCAACCTCCTATGGGATATGGTCGTCCCTCGGGAGGGCGGCGCCTCAGCCTCTTCCCCCTCCCGGTAGCATGTATCGAGGATACGGCATGCCTCCCTCCTTTTTCCCAACCTCCGCTTACCTCAATGTTGCCCAACCTAACCATTACCTTTATCCGCGACACAGTGCGCCACTCTCCTCCGGCATATGCGCTTCCATCTCCCTTGCCTCCTCCGACCCGCGACAGCACTTACGCCCCCTCCGGGGCAGATTATTTGCACACAGGGGCGTGACTAATCCCCCTTCTTCTCAAAGAAGAGCGGAGAGGCAATCCAAAACCAATTTGCCCCGTGGTAGTGGACCCAATCCAGGTGTTGACCCTAACACGCCAACTGACAACGGGGGCACTCGGACCCAAGCCGGGCGAACGAGCATCACACAAATAAGCCTTGTTCGTGTTGCGCGTGTTTATGGTCATTACACCCACGGTGTCCCTCTTACCCTGAATGCGGCGGATGTGGAGTCTCGAAGCCACATTGCGCGGACAACATGCACCGCCCCCATGCTCCTCCTAATGTGGCCGCTACCCACCGGTTGTGTTTCTACGATCCCTTCCCTCGACAAGGATTCGTGGCTACCCAAGTGCCCGACAGCCCAGAGTCGCCATTCCACCTTCCCCTTTCTAGTTCCTCCGATTACCGAGATCCTTATGATGCACTCCAATCCTTCCCACGACCATCGACCTTCACCTTGAACTCGGTCTCGCAGCGAGCCTCCCGCTCGCACGCCCCGAGTCCCCTTCTTCCGGCTCTCTGGGAGCCTCTTCGACATACCAGTGGCCCTGCATATCCCTCGACCCAAAGTTGAGGTCCATACAAGATTCCTAAAGGGACCGTTACGCGAAATGCCGCCTCGCCGAGTTGCTCGATTCGTATAGCATAGTAGATGATTTTGCGCAATCCCGTCGCCATTTCCACCTTTGAACTCCTCGGTCGATGCCCTTCCCAAAAGAAGGCTCTACTATCTGTCGTGGGTGCTGTAGATCCTGCCTGCTGACCAAATGATTGTTTCGGATGCCACTCAATCGGAACCATCCTCCTCCTTCCGCTTCGTCGCCTTCCAAATCGGTCGAAATCCGAGACGCCAACGTTTCTCGGTGTATAATTGATGAGGGGGCATCCACCTGTGTGATGTCCGCTTCGGTTTGGAAGCAACTCGAATCTCCCGAGCTGGCCCCTTCCACGATCACCCTTCGAGCGTGGGACAACCACGCCCTCCCCAGACCCCATTGGCCTTTTTCCGAAATTGTCCTATCACCCTCGCTCGGTAAGACTATTTGCGTTGACGTAGAAGTCATCGACGTCCCTCTAGACTACAACATTCTATTGCAAAGCTACACCTATGCCATGTCGAGCTTTGTCCCATCCACGAGCTTTTTCGCAAGATGTCTTTCCCTCACTGTGGAAGATAGTCACCATTGACCGAAAAGTTTGCCTTATCATGATCCGGCCGTCTCGCACCTCCCACGAGACGACCATCTCTTCTGTAGCCAATAAGCAAACCGTCGATTCCTTGACCAGGTGTCTCCCTTGGCGTCTACAAAGATTCCTCCCCGCTTGGAACTTTCCTGCCTTCCCCTCCTCGTATCTCTGATCCGACTCGTTGAATGTTTGCATGATGCAATCGTCTCGGGCCGCCCTCAGCGGCCCGCCTTCGGCTAGTCAGCGAACCTTAGACCCAACCTCGCCCACCACAACCCGCTCCCTAGCCCTTCATCTCGCCGAGTGCGACCTCCACCTTCTAGCCCGTCCTCCCTACGGATAGTGTCCACAGACCCCTTTATCCTCCTGGGATCGGTTCCCCCGGAGCCTTAACCATCTCGGAGCCGTCCCTCCCTCGGTCATTACCTATTTGGGACGGAGATGCTTTCTGGCTCCCCCTCCCGAGTATATTTCCGTCCGTCATGGCCACCCACTCTCTCTAACACGACCTTGGGCATATCGGTCCGTACCTTGATCCTCCAGTCGCTACCCCTCTGGTCACCCCAAACCCTACATGGCTTCGACCTCGGTTCAGCGGTCCCCCTCACTTCCTCCTGTGTGCCTCGTGCAGGACCTCCACGGGACCCTTCTCCGTCGTGACGCGCTCCCGGGGAAGAAAGGAAAAGCTCGCGCACCCAAAGACAAGACCACCACGACCGACCCGGCCCCTCCTCCGCCCGCAAAGCCTTTCGTGCCTTATGTGATGTCACCGGTCATGCCACCCATGCTTATCCGAGTTGCCGTATTCAGCCCATGGTTAAATTCATGTTCCACGAGTCTACGGGCCACTGAGCTTCCATTCCTTCTTCGTCCGTAACCAAGAACCCCAAGACTCTCCGCACCAATAAACCCTATGCTTGCGGCGGTGTTCATGGCCATTACTCTCGACTGTCCTCACCCGACGCATTCACGCACCTCTTTAGAGGTAGTATCGCGGAGTATGAGGTTGAACAAAATCAATCCGCCTCTCCCATACTCGCGTAGTATGGCTCTCGGGCCGGCACGAGGATCCCCTCGCTCCCATCGACATCCCCCGCCCCGATGTTGGATGACGGGTATACTACCACCATTCTTTACCTATCTTCCTGCGTCGACCTTCGGACGCCGTGTCCTGCATCCTCCCCGTGGCCTCGCTTTGACTTCGCGACCACCCCTGGACCCCCTCGTTTCTACCCATACACGAGATCACTCCCACCCGTATCTCTGTTGACCTCACGCAGCGAGCCCCCGCCATACCTCCTATAGCGCCCTCTACATCCCACCCCTGGTGTATGATGTGCGCTGTCACCATCCCGCTCATTGCACTCCCTCCCGCGGTTGCCGCTCGATGTCTTACTCAGCCCACTCACGCCTTTGCCGTCATTATATCTCCTCCCCATTTTATTTGTCTTGTGACACCATTCGGGGAGGCCTCCCCATCCCCCACCCTTTATCGGTTACGCCGATGGTGCACGTCCGTTCTCCCGGAATCTAGCCTCGGCGGAGGTTGGGCCATTTTCACCCCCTTGCATGCCCTTGTCCTCTCTAACGGGGCTGCATTGGTTCTGCCACCAACAATCGGGTTGAATATGATGCAGGTGCGTGGTCTCTAAATAGCCGATGCCCTCTTTCATCGCATCCTCCATATGCATGTTCGTTTGGATTCCTACTTCTTGTCATGCAACTAAATGGTGTTTATCGTGTGCATAACCCTGCTTTATTTAGACGATATTTACGAGTGAAACTCTTAATACGTGAATTTGAAACCATAACTTTCAATCATGTACCCGAGAACAAAATCACTATGTAGATAGTATTGCAAACCATGTTCTAGATTGGCATTTATCACACGTATTTCATACGAGACAATAACATTCATAATCATCAAAAGCGATGCATATCCATAATATGTGTCGCAAAACATGTTTTTAGAGTCCATTCACTCTTATACATATGACATGCCCATAGCATGTTACACAAAAACTCAAGCGGGGGCACCACGCTGCCCTTACATCACTAGGGGGGCACCACATGCCCCACCTACTCACTATCTGACGGGCATCCCAAGCCAATGGCTCGTACCGAGCATGTCGAGATCACGTATCGCCTCGACGGTACGCATCGCCATGCGCGCATGACACCTCGCCATTCGAGGGAAGACCAATGCATGCCTGCGCGTGCGGTCGTCTAAGTCTTGCCACCCGCGCTGCGAAAACTCCGGTCGGCAACGTCTCGCATCTACATGCGGATGTCCTCGGAGAAGCGGCCCCATCCCCATTCTCGTGTACTGCTCGACGCCCACTTGACCCTGCGGGTCCGGTAGCTCGGGCGCCCCATATATCCCGACCGGTTTTCTCGGGCTATATCTCGCATACCAAAAGTACATGAATCAGCACCATATACTACTATTCAATAAATCAACATGCCCATACGAGAATAGTTACTTATCACTACCGTCGGGCGCATACTCGATTGAGCTGGGATCCCCACGATAACTCATCCCACTATAGGATAGTCGTCTATGTATAACGACATCGATCCCAATGGGCAAAGAAATCGTCAAAACACTCGCCCAACCGCGCACGAACGCATCCCACGGCGCTCTCTCTCGGCCCCCCATCCGGGGAAGCTGTATACAAGGCCGTAAGGTAGGGATCTTCTCAAAGAAGAAGTGCACAACAAAGTCCCATACGAGCAATCATGGTTTATTCGCCCTCGCGCAGTGACAAATGTTGCTTTTAGCGACACAAGCATCATTTTGGCCCACCCATAGTAGGTCCCACTCAACACACTCTCTACAAGCATCATCGCCCCAGGTGATGTGATGGAATGCTGCTGCCCGAGTACGCAGCGCGGTGTCGGCCACTTGCACGGTCTCTAGCCTCTCCCAGATCCCCCGATCGGTATCCGAGTCCCCTTGACTTGGAGACCCGATGACAATGTCGTTCCACAAACTCCATGATATGCCGCCCCCGCGTAATCGCATTGCCGTGTGTCCCCACCATCCCCGGTGGTGGGAGACCCGTTAGAAATACACATCTGGGATCGTCGGTTCGATCCTGTGCCCCCTGCACTACAAAGACCTCATGCTCTAGATCCCGTAACTAATAATCGGGCCAAGCAAAGGCTCTCTTGCACTCATCGAAAGGGTTCTCCAACAACCTTGAACCCCAAACCTAGCCAACACACGACGAACACCTCGATCCGCCTGGATCTTCGCTGCAAGTAATGTACCCCGGAGTCTCTCTCTCTCCTCAGTTACGTAAACTCGGCCATACCCGCACAAAACACATCATCTTTGTCGCATGCAGAGTCGGGAATACCATAACAAAACACAAAGACCCAACTCTCAGCCATACGTAGCAGCACCAAAACCCCCTCATCTCCCGAGTCGCAGTTTACGCACTGCAGGACGAGTCGCACGTTGCCACGACGCACAACGTCATCAGGCACTTTTGGCCCAAAAGTGCGACCCGACCATAGAGATGAAGGAGGGTGCTTTTTACGAATTTTGGGCCCTAAACCGAACTTTCAATCATCGAAATGAAAGAGTAAGGTTAGACCTCTTACCCGCAACTAACGGATCTCGATTCCAACGGTCGGTTTTTCATACGCTCGCTCGCCGCAAGATTTAGGGCCTTCTCTCCTCTCCACATTCACCACGATACAATAGAAAATGAGTGAATTTTGGAGGGAAAAGCATGCCTTATTAAAAGAGAAACCCTGTTTCTTCTTTCGATCGCTATGACCATACCATGGCCCCGGTTGACAAACCGTCACACTGTTGAAAGCTCTCACAGAGCCCTCAAATGGGTATCACGTTTCAGTTTTTTGTGATTTGAAACTTTGCCCGGGACACATTTTGTCCACGAGAGGTCACTTCACCCGCTCCTTAAAATCAGATTTCCTCACTTACGACACTTGTACTGGGGGCACCATTTTGCCTCCTTACTTGTCTTTGTTCGTGTCGATTTTCGTCATGAGTTACCATATTGTACTCATGTTTTTATGGGTCCCCCATTGGGGCCTTTACTTTGTGTCAGCACCATCGAGCCACCCTTGTTTAGAGCATCCAAGTTGAGTCATCATCGCATTCATGGAGTCTATCCCGAGTCCCTTTCGTACCCCGCTATAGCCCTCCATCCTTCATTGCTTGGTCTCTCTCTTGTGTCGCACTTTATGACCTTCGGTCCATTGTCCCCTATCCCTTATGATATTGTGTCGGTCGCTGCCATGTCATTCATGCCCTTTCATGCTCTAACAAAGGGAAGTCTTCCATTCGCTACCTGGGTCCTTTCCACTTCACCATCACCATTAGTGTCGATCTCTGTCCGTTGCTCTATTATTTTCTCTCGTGCCTTAGTTGAGGATCTCTCATTGCCTCACCCTATGGCGGACACTCCCTTCACGTCGACATCAGCTCATTCATTCCGGGAAAGCCGAGTCTAGAGGGCGGTGTACCTTGGTTCAGTAGCTTCACTCTTGTTCAGGTGCCTCAGATCGGGCAGAGGACCTCTCATCACCCTTTGACTTGGTTGTTTCTCCACTCCGGCTCCTTTCGACGACGGTCGAGATCCATATGCTTGATGGTTCGAGTAATGCGGCGAGCGGCTCATTGGTGATTCCCGGGTGTGTGTGAGATGTCTCAAACCCTCATGAGGGGTGGCCCGTGCGGGTAGCACATGCCGGATGACCTCTCCATTGCGGCCTCTCGATGCAGCTCCATATATTTGATGATTTCGTGCTGTGCAGCCATTGCGCTCTTTGATTTTCATGTATCGGTCGGATTTTGTGAGCCCTTCGTATAAGGGGCATTTGATTGCCTGTATCTCATGTACTTAGATCTTATTAGTATAAGTCCCGTTTGTTATCCCGAGTGCACGACATTGTATGTGGGATTCCTCATTGTATTATTATCTGGCTCATGTTTATGCCAGTTGTACTTTATGGTTTGGTCCCTTGTTTACTGGACACACTATTCTTTTGTACTTTGTCTCGGTGGGCATAGGTATGCCTCCCCCGCCGCCTTCAGCACAGGTACCCTCTCATAAAAAGAGACTTGTTGCACCTGCGAGTCTCGTCTCCTCAGGGTCTAGTTCTTCAACACACTATCTACCTTTCATTTCTCTCTCTGACTTCCCTTTTGTTGTCTAGTGATTGAGTTCTTACAACGTACTTCGGTCATACGATTTTCTCCTGACACTCGCACGCTGGGGGGCAATCTGTTACACCATTTTTTGGTCATCTAACCTATTATCATTAGATGGACCCAAGTACACCATGTAATACCAATTTTACCCTAAGTAAAATTTCTTTCACTATATAAAATAACTTAATAAACCACATTTATTAGGTTGTTTATGGTCAAAACAGGAAACCCCAAAAGGAAATATTAAACAAACCCATTTTGTTTAATTTTCCTCATGGAATAATTAATTAAACTATAATTTAATTATTATTCCTAGTCATGTTTAACCCAAAAACAAAGAAATTAATTATATAAACCTTTATTTATCTTATTATTTTCCAGGAATAATTATTTAATCTTATTTAGATAATATTCCTTGTTAAATATGACCAAATCACCCACAAATAATTAAATAAATCATTATTTATTTGATTATCTTCTAACCGCTTCCTTAAAAAGATAAATAAATCATTTATTTATTTATTTTTGACAAATAAAGGGATTTGACCCAAGTCAAATACTTTTTCCTCAACAAATATAATAAAATATTCCATAAAAGGTGGATCTAGATTTGGTTAACATTATTTTAATCATGCACCAAGATCTAGAATGACCCAATATTTTGTTATAAATAGGAGGGTTTTTTCTACCATTCTTCACCTTTTGTTGCCTATTAGATCACTCTGGATCTATACACTTGGTCACCATTTTCTGCCATTTGCTGTAAGAGCTCCCTTTGAGTTCCATTCTTTGTGTGGGCTTTCTACACCAACAAGAGAGAGAGATTTTAGATCTGAAGTGCTGAGGACTTCCAAGAACCCATCCCACTGAGGAGAATTGGATACGCCTTCTTTTTTTCCTCCCAGGTGCCCGATTAATACAAAAATTCTTTCAAAAATTGTTCTTGTCTTGTCTATTGGTATATGGATCAAACCCTTGTTTTTACTGCTTAATGTCTTTCCATGCATAGATCTGGTTTTTTGTAGCTCTTTTCTTGTTCAACTAATCGCAGATCTGAAGATATTGGCAGCCACTTTTGTTGTTAGGGCTATTAGTTATGCATAGCTAAAGTGGTCCTTTTTCGTACACTCCGACAAAGGATTCATACTAACTTGAATAGGGTAGAAAATGTGATTTGCCAAACTATTCAATCTTGGCTTATTAGTAGATAAATTAGGATAGAAATTGAAGGTTCAAACAAAATCAAAATCTGAACCAAAGGTTTCAAAAAGAGATGACTCAAAACTGTTTTATTTTCTGAGTCAAACAAAATGTAAATCTGGTTCTAATTAGCTAAAAATCTGAACCAGAAGAGCTCAAAGAAAAAGCAAAATTAGAGCTATGAAAAAGATGAAGTGCTCAATTTTTCAGATCTTAAGCCTTCAATTTTTTATTTTAGTTTTTTTTGACAAATAATAATCTATGTGCAGCTTGTTTTTATGCCATAGATCACAGCAAGTCAAATAGGTTAATCTTGACTTGGCTGTTTTTAAATTTCTGCTTTAGAATTTAGAGAATGAAAGTCTGTTGGACAGTTTAATCCCAACAGATAGTAGATTAGGTAGAGAAATATTTGAGCTCAACTGTTTAATCTGAGTTCAAGGAGAAATAAGCAGTAGAATTAGATTAGTTTTTATGCTTTCAAAAGAATAAAATGTTGTGAAAAGAGTTTTCCAACCCAAGTGCACTCGGATGAAGAAAAAATTTTAGATCAGTAGGATTGGGTAGGTAGAAGTGGTATTGATGAATTTCATGTTTCTTTCATGACTGATATTATTTTTCAGAGCAAAGCAAGAGAAATTCAATGGATCAAGCACCAGTCAGCATCCCAGAGAAATTAGGTCTGAATTCTTGATGCCTTCAAGAAAGGCACCATCCCCATGTGGAGCCACTGTTAGCCACCCATGATATTTTGTTATACCAAAAGGTGGCTAAAATTTTTGGGAGCCTCCAAGGAACAAATTTTACCATTAAAACTTGTTGGCTCTTGAAGTCTCTATAAGGCCTCCTGCCTGTTTTCCCTCTGTCCAAATCTTTCACTGCTGTTTCATACTTCAAAGGCCTCTGAAATCCTATTAAAATCCACAGTTGAATACTTCTGCAAAGGACCCTTTCCCTTTCTTTTCCCTCCATTAACCTCATTGTCTATTCTCTATTTTTTCCTGAAAACCCCACAATTCCAGTTTTCCCCTTTGCCATTTCATAAAGTTCATTTTATAAATTTTTAAACCCACTTTTTTTATCTTACCGCAACCTTCACTTCCCTTGAAAAACCATTAAAAACCATAGAAAACACACTTTTTCTATGCGTTGGACTTAAGCCCCCGCGAGCTAAGCCCTTCACCCTTTCCGCTCCATATAGCCTGGCACCGTGACCAAGGTTTTCTCCCTACGGGGGTCTTTCTCCGTCCGTAGAGTCAAACCCTTGAGCCCCCGCAGTTGACTCCTCGGGATGTGGGACAACTCAAATCAACGGTTGTTATTCACTACGGGGGGTCACTCCAAAATTCCCGTGCCCGTACACCTTGGCCCCCCGTAGTCCATCCCTGTCATCCATTCGCCCGACAGATCAACGGTGCGGAGCGCAACTTACCAGTGGTCCCCGCCAGCTATTCCCCACTCCAAAAAACCGGCAGTATTTTCCGCACCACCTTCAGGCCAAGGGCTGTTTTGGTCCGATGCCCAGCGATTCCACACACCTCTTGACACGTGTCCTCCGCCCTGTTTCAAAACCGCTGCATAAAGTTAGTCCTCCGCGCGTTAATATTCGTAGCAGAGACGCCTAGCGAAATTCACCTCCGCCGTCTGATCTAACCCCTCCCATCCGACGGTTGTCAATCCCCCGATCTGATCGACCGTTAACCAAGCTGCGTCCTGTTTAGCTAGGCCCCGGCGCGATCGAAGATCAATCTCCGCCGTCGATCTCTGTAGATCGACGGTTCCCATTCAACCCAATTCCATTCCCCAGTCAACTATTCTCTGCCGCTGACTTTCCCGATCACTCCCGGCCGTCGATCATAGCGCGATCGACGACTCAGATTGCCCCGCTCCTTCGCACATCCTCCAATGCATATTGCCCTATAAAGAAGGATTTTCTAATGTTTGTTCGTATTTCGCAGGTTCTAAGGTTTTTTTTGCTTAAATGAAGAAATTTCGTTGGCCGAGGTTGATGATCTTCCAGCCTTCGAATGCATCAGAAAAATCAACCACAGGGTATAGATTCATGTTTTCATCAAGGTTTCATGAGCCCTTGGTGCTGTATGCCCCTGCTAAACCTCAAAAACACAGTAGATAAGACACAGTGAAAGGATATCAGCGTGAAGGCCAGGATGAACCAGAGCAGAGGATTGATGGACAGATTAGCAGGGATTACGGCTAAGACAGTTATTAGTAGCCTAATCCCAAATCTAAAACACAGATTAAAAGAAAAACCTAAAAGTGTTTTATCAGCAAAACACTCGACCGACACAGATGGAGGCGAATTGATTCCTCCCAACGACTACAGTGCCACCTGTGCCTCAAAGTATTCAATCAAGAACAAAAGTTATTGATTGGGATCAGATATTTTACCCCAACGTAGCCGAAGAGTTACTTCTACCAGGAATTTAATGAAAGAATGTCTGCAGAGTAGCCCTAACATCACACAGAGCCTCAAAGGTCAACAAAAGCTCCCTCCGAGCTTAATTCATGAGTGTAGATCAGTTAATACGGTGGAACACCTGTATAGTTTCTTCGTTGAGCCCCCAAGGTCCAAGAAAGACATTAATTCCTGTATTAATTGATTTTAAGATCTTTTTATCAGATCTCACCTCCTCATCTTCCTATAAATACTCCAGAAGAAGATGAGTGAGGGGTTGGTTGTTAATGTAATTGCTGAAGCACTGTAATTGTAACTGAGCTGAATGACTCTTGACTGTAGATAGGATTTCACTAGCTCTTGGAGCTCTGCTTGTAATAGATAAGTTAGGTTGTGAAAGAGAGATGGATTAAAACACTGGATTTGAAGATTGTAACTGGTTTGAAGCATCAATACAAGCTGATTTATGGGATCCTGGTCTATGTTGATGGTGATGTTATTCTCTTTGTAACTTGTGTTTTATTTTACTGTTTCCATTTTGTTTCATTTTTATATTTTTATGCGAAGCAGTTTAAACGAGTTAGGACCTATTGTTTACCGGTAACCTTCTACGAAGGTAGAAATCTTTATTTGGAGATGTTTTCTGCCACACTATTTATTATTTGGAAATGATTAATTCGGTTTAGGCATAGGCATGTTGGGTTCCCTCATTTAATTGCCCAATGACCAGAATGTTATTTTTAAATGTTACTTTCAATACTCTGTTGTGTGAATATGAGCGAGAAATTGAGTGTACAGGTCCCTTTCTTGTTTTTTTTTTCGACTATTTGATTGTTTCCCTTAGGATGTTGTTGAAGAGAATTTGGATAGTTTCAAAGTACTTACGGATCTAGTTTGCTTCTATGTTTTTCTTAGAGGTAAGGTCAAAGTACAGATGTGGAGTCAAGCATTTCAAAGTACTTACCAGATCCTATGCTGCTCTTTGTTCTGCATCTATTTATTTTCCCCTTCTTAATGTATCACTCCATTCCATGAATCAAACCTTAAAGATATCCTGAGGCATAGATGACTTGCCCCATAGACCACTCTTGAACCTGATTGTTTCAATTAAATCCCCTTATGACTCCATAGCCCAATGGAATGAAAACCTACCATCATCTTTCTTCTTGATAAAAGCTTATTCTGGTTACTTGCAACTTCTCACTTTTGAAACTACTTGCATATAGATCTTTCCACGCATGCTGAATATGTTCAACCATCCAAAAAACCAAACAAACCCTTGGACTTCATAACTAGCCTAATATCATTACCCCAAACTTCAAAGACAATATCCATCTTTGTACATATTGGAGAGATCACTCTCCGGATTTAGGAGGGCTAGATCCTAGAATCCCAAATTTTGTTGAAATGATGTTAACCTCGTGATCGGACTTTTGCCAATCTTGTTATTACAGACCTAGCAAGCCTATTAATATCGTCTTGTGTTAATTAATTATTGTAACTTGGTGATGTAACCTTTAGGCAAACCAATGTTATGCCACTAGCAAGGTAATAGAAACCATGTGTGTGGGTTGTTCTTATTTCCAGTGTTTATCACCCAAAAAAGATATATTCCCATTTTTTTAAATATAGGAAAAAGTAACCCCGAGGATGTTGGCCTCTCGTGTTCTTATCGCTATTATCTATCCCAATAGTGGCATGGTGTTTGTCATTAGCTTTCTTGGTTTTCCTCTATTTATGACAAAGGTAGAAACAAGGACTACATTTATTAGCTTACATATTTTAAGACTAAAGTTCCACAGAAAAAAGATGGAAACATTAAACAAAAAACTAAAGATAGCATACAAATATCAAAACTTCATATCGACAGGGAGCATTTTTTGAATCTTGTATAATGGAGAGAAGATGTAAATTCATTAGAAACTTCAAAATACTTGTGAAAAGTCCCGCCAAATCCTAGAAAGCATAATTCAAAATACAATGTAAAATTCAGTGCATCGAATTATCTCGATTCCCAAGAGACCGCAAAGCATGATGTCTATGATGGACGAGTAGAGACAATCTATTGCACACCTAAAAAGATCATAAAATTACTTTGCGATAGACTCGAAACACTCTTAACAATGGATTTCATGAGGGAAATAGACAAAATTCTGAATATAGAAAAGATGGAGTTCAAAAAAGGCGTGATTAATGAACTGATAAAAACATCCGAGATGTCATCACCCCTAAAAAAAGTAGCAAGGGTTCTAGACATCACTAAGAAGACCACTTGATTATGTTTATAAACACCCTCATTAGTCCTCATGATCCTCTAAGTATACCAACATAGGAAGGTGCCTATGATAGGAATATTGAGAGTTGTGCTAATAAATGTGTCATATAAGATGAGCATAACTCTCAAATCGACAATCATTCATGTCCTAATCTCTCGTAATTTTGGAGGACAAAATATTAGCACTCGGTTGGGAAAAGTCTTGTTTGATTCCAAGTGCGTTGTCCTAACCATATAGTGTGGATCTACTAAACGCAAAACTATTATCCTTATCCAACATTTATGACACATATCCATATAGTTTCTTGAGTAGACAAACTCGATGAGCTTTACAAATCCTTCATTAACTTAAAGGATTGATTTGAAACATTTTCTAGACACCTATATACACTAACCTATGACTTCTCGTGTATAAGGTTTGGCTCTATGTTAGGGAAAATATCTCTAGTACATCAATTGCAGACCTCTTTAATGCATACCCGAGGAATAATTCATGGCATGCGTTAAACCTCTCTATCAAGATTCTCCATCACTTCGAATAATTTCCCGATCTTTCAAGACCTCCCTCAAGAAGCCTCATTTCCACACTACACCGAGATTTTTCTGCCTACTTGGGCTAGTAGCAGCCAATGTTGGTTGGGGAAATTTCATACATATATTGACAAGTATTTTTTAATGCATTTGAAGGGTTCACAAGACTATTTCGAAATATGATTTCTACATACAAATGGAAGCATCCATCTATGCATAAAGGGTCTCTTGCACAATTTGAGATCACTATATTTTATGCCCTTTTCTTATGCATATACATTAAAAATAATATATGTGACATTGGAAGTTCCTTCCTATGGTAAAAGTTGAATTAGACAAGAGAGGAAGTTTTTGGGTTCATTGTCTTGTGATATGTATTGTCACCATAATCCTTGAATATTCAAGAATGATGATCTAAGAATTTTGATGGTTATCTTCAAAATTCAAGTCATTTCAGTGGAATTGCACTATATGTAAGGGTGGATCAGATCAATTGTTGAAATATAAAATAGAACTACATCTTCATGCCATTAACAACTCAATTGGCATCCACATAAACTTGACATCTCAAAAGCATCTTCAGATAGGAAGCATCATTAGAAGATATGAGGTACAACAATGTTTGAAGAAGTATTTTGTGGTATATATGGAAGTCTCGCATGAGTTAGTTTACTACTACTATCTATTGAGGCATGACTCAAATCATAGCATTAAAGTATATCTACAAAGAGTGGATTCTACAGGTATATTAGTGATCCTTTGTCTTGAAGACAACATCATCATCAATGGGTAGCATAGAGTTGTTTCTAGATGGAAAATTATCTTGCTAAATTTTATTATTTCATAAAAATTCTTAAATATAGCCCAAATTATGTTTTTTTGAGACTAAACTCCTTATTTGAGGTATAATGGGATCCACAATCAAAGAATACAGAATATATCTTGTAACTCTAGCCTTCCACTCTTTTCCATTTTGAACCTTCAAGTGTTATTTAATCACCCTCAACCAACTAGACTAGTGTTTGATGCATCGACAGATTAAGGATTTTAAACTTTCTAATCCTATAGTTCTTTCCATCTAATTTTATTTTACAAATAGGCTTGCTCATCCTTGTGGATATTGCTCGGTGCAACACAAAATGATGCTCTAGTAAATATCTTTACGTGTTGCTCCCTATCCAAGCTATTGTGCTTCAATAGATTTTTTCAAATCTCTAGAACAGATCCACTTTCTTCTACCCCAACTTCAACTTATAAGATCGACAACTCTAAAACCTATTTCCCCTACCGATGTGCAAGATCAAAAAAAGCCCAGCATGGCTATGCTCCACATGTTGAAAATATTTGGGTTACTAGTGCAACAGAGAAATTTTCTTCGTTTTATTACAATCGAGCTCAAAACATCAAGCATATAACCAATCAACACTCTACACCATGTTGATCAGCACCACAAATATGAACTAGGAGACCATTGTGATACACCTAATTGTGCCAAAAAACTATGATACCACCTGTTATAATGAACAACGGAGCAATACTTATGACTAGTTAACATACATCAAGCAAACATAGCAATGTGGGGGTACCCAAGGCATCTCCCGAAAAGGAGAGATGAAAAGAAGGAAGCTAAACTAGCAAAAGAACAAATAACAAAATAACAAAACAGAGTTATCTCTCAAGAAGATAAAACCTAGACATTGAACTAGAGGAAAATCTTGTGTTAGAGGAAACGAAGAACAAGAAATCATGTGACTGAAAGTTGACCATATCACAAACAAGAGAGAAAAATTAAATCCTCAATTGCATAATAATCGGAGAAGACTACGAAAGCATCTGTAAAAGCACCAACATTGAGATTTATGAGGATACAAATTGTTTGTTCCAACATGTTTTCATGTAACCATGGATAATGAATTCACAATAAACACTAATGAAAAGGAGAATTATGGAGAGGAGGTTGGGAGGAGATCCCGCCCCAAAAATACGACATTCTATCGAATTTACTTCTATTGAAGTTGTGGTAGCAAAATAAAAGGTAGAGCATGAATTCATCCTCATTTTTTCAGAAAAACCAAGACGAAACTTTGGAGGAAGATTTGAATCACATTTCTTATCAAATCTCCGCCACAAATAAAATTCATTAGATGCCAATATTTCTTCTTGTAACCGTTGATACCGACTTCATAATAAACACCAATGACAAGAACAAGGATGCAAAGGACATTGACAAGAGGTCGTCCCGCCCCCTACACAGGGGATCCTACGTTATTCACTTCTACACAAATTCACTTGATAGAATCAAAGGAAAATAATTAAATCCATCGTCATTTTTAAGGAGCCCAAGAAGTAGAAATTTTTGAAGAAAGACCTGTTTTGAATTGGATTATTTCCCTTTCAAGCTCCACATAGATTAAAGTCACTAGATGACCTCACATGTGTTACCCTCTGCTATAACACAAATTTTTCCTTCTAGAACCTATTTTACGTTGTATAAGGCTCTCTTCATGCCTAAATCCCTGATTTGCAAGTATCTCCAACGCCCATAAATAATTCTACAACATCTCCCATACACTATAAAACCTTATCCAAATCCTCCGCATTAGTAATAACATCATCATAAGGGTATTACTTTGCCAAACACATCTACATCAAGTCAAGAACATAAAAAACATAATTATCCAACCTCCTAAACATAAATAAACATCTCTATATCAATAATAACATCATCATAAGGGGATTACCATGCCAAACACATCTACATCAAGTCAAGAACATAAAAAACCTAATTATCCAACATCCTAAACATAAATCAACATCTCTTCATCAAGTCAACACCCTTGCATCAAATTAGTGATAACTAATGTCTAATAGATCCGCATACAATCACAAACCATGAGATATACCATCATCAATTTTACATCAATGTTATGAAAAAACAAATACTAAGTACTCGCTGACATCAATTCCAACATGCTCCACCTTTGGCATTGATGTCAACCTCAACCCGATCTCGTAAATATGAGGCTGAACTCTATAAAATTCAATTTCTCTCTCTCGTTTGACATCAATGGGAAAGGAAAATACCAATTTTTTGTGCTCAACCTAGTGTTCCTAAATTGAGTTCATTAATTTTCAACCTGATGGTTGGTAAAGCCGTCGAAGTGTGGTGCACTATATGTGCCTAGGTATTTGTTTCTCACTACGTTGTGTTTAGTGTTTTCTCGATGTTTTTTGGTTTTATGGTTTTATTTGAAAAGGGAAAGAACTAAATGCCGGTGAAAAGAAGCTATTGGTTATATTGAAGCAGGAACAAGGCCTAAAATATGGATGGCAAACAACAAATGCAAATACTAAAATAGAACAAAGCCTAAACTATGGTTGGAAAACAACAAATGCAAAGCTTGATAATTACTTCATTGCAAGGAAATAAGTCACAACATGAGCTTGAACTTATCCAATTCATTCATTAAAAATGTGTTGGAAACGACTTTGAGAAATGGACAAGTTAAGTGTGAATGAAGTTCTCCTAAATAAACAATCAACTTACAATGTTACAACATCTCATCCATGATTAAAGGTTTATTGGAACATATTTGGAAAAAGAAAATTTGTATTACAATAAGATTTTTACTCTAAACTAACTTCTAATTCTCGTTCTGCAACTCAATTTAGCACCACTAGGCCTCACTCGAAAAGTTATAGATTTCTTTTTAGAATGGTCCTTGAGAAAAGGCTTATTTGTGAAATGGTCAAAAGGTTTCAAAATACTCTAGTGCCTTAGATCGATACTAGCTTATGTCTAGATGATTATGTATTAATATGAGGTTGGAACAAAAGAAGTTTTTGTAAATAATGAAGACCGTGGTATCTAAATTTAACAACTAATACAATTTAAAATGCAATGGATAACAACTAAACCGGAATGCTAATACGTTGAGCTAAGACTAAACTAGAATGCTACTAATCTACTTGAAGTACAAGGAATCAGCAGTTAAATTAAAATGCCATTATCAAACTTGAAATGTAGTGACAGAGCTAAACTAAATGAAATCATCCTCCAGAGTGTTATGACTAAACTAACATGCAACTAGTCTATTGGAATTCTACGTGACCCATCTTGTTCAATGTGAATGATATTTTGGAAGAGTTTGTAAAAAACAATTATGGTTGTATTATTCAAGGTAATTGAACATAAACATAATATTTGAAAGCAAATACAATTAAAATCTAAGATACCACAAACTAAGTTCTTATTCATGGTTAATGATGTTTTTGGAAGAGTTTGTAGGAGTAAGACCTACTTGTGACACTTAGTGTAAACAAGCATAAATCATAAAATTCGAAAGGAAATGCAACTAAAACCTACAAAACCACAGCCTATGTCTTATTCATCGTGATGATATTTTGGAAGAGTTTATAAGAGTAAGTCTAGTCGTGATGATTAATTTAAACAAGCGTGAACATAAACTTCTGTGAAACGTGCTTAAACTAGAAATGAAAACGAGACTAAAATACTTATCTAAACCGTATAAGCAAGTGCTGCTCAGAGGCAGGGAGTCCTCTACCACCGGAGTAGCACGGAAAATCTACTTCAAGATTGACTCAAGTGCTTTCAATAAAGTGATACTTCTTGCATTAGAGAGAAATTACTTCAAAACAGAGTGTTTTTCGTACTTCGAAATCTAGCAAATCAAATACAAAATCTAACCTTGTCCCTCTGGTTTTCCCGCAGCCATATTTATAATCAAAATTACATAACCGTCTTAAGATAACCTAGGGATAATTTTCTTTCCAAATAAAACCAAACTAGGACTCGATGGTGGTCACGTAAAAGAATTAAGGACATCCGGATCGTCCTTGTCCTATTAGGAGTCTCTTTCCTAGTTTGAGTTCCCACGTACATAACCGCCTGACGTAATTCCGTTCAAACTTCACGGAGAGCAAAAAATGATGAGGGAATGATGTGGAATATGCCCATATGTTTTTTTCTCCAAGATGACACTGGGAACTCCGCGTAGACATGAAGACAATGCATAGAATCAACAACTAGCTACAAAATGTCTCGCATTCTATAGCTAGATCTAGTTCAAAAAAGTAATACAATGACAAAATCATAAAAACATAGCAAGTTAGTCATGATATTCATTATTAAAGCAATTTTAACTAATTCTACCGATCATTTGAGCTCGTGATTAATAATGGACAAAGGAAATGGAGTGGAATGTGGTGGAAGAAAGAACATCTTTGGAGCTCAACATACCCCACTCTAGATTCTTGCATGTCCCCATGAAACTATTCCATGAACTCTAAGACCTCTCGCAAGGACATCCAACCCTCTTCTTCTGCTTTGCTCCGGCAATCAAAGGCCTTCCGGGCTTTCTTATGACTAACTTGAATCTCAAATTTGTGAGTGCCCTAGTTAACATTTTATTTCTCTTCTTCAATTTTTCACGGCCTTATACAACTTTTGCATTTGTAGAGACAAAGAGTTGAATTCATATCAGCTTTCAGCCTTTAACCTCGTTCTCTCAAAATTTCATTCTCATTCTTGATATTCCCGTTGAGTACTTCTAACTCATACCTATCTCTTCTTAGCATATCAATTTCAGTACTTTGGTGGGCTAAGGGTTCTGTGCTCTAAATCAAGCCTCCTCTCTCAATGTTTCAACATAGTTGTAAATTTCTTGCCGTGCCGGGTCAATTCTCTGAACTTCTTCATCAAAATCCTCCTTAGTAGGTGTTTCTTCGTCCTCTATGTTCATGGCTCCAGCTTGTTTAACTCTAGTATCCCTCTAAGTCTCGTGGCTCTCTTCTGCGTTGAGATGGCCCTTCTCCTTTCTCTCTGAAAATTTTCTTATTATCCTCTCTTTCTTAAGCCGTTTCTTAACTCGAAAATTTCTCGTAAATCATTTCTTCTACCGCTTTCTTGTATTTTTTTACTCGCTCAGCTTTGGAGGTTTTCCATCTTCTCGCTTCTTTTTGTAGGTTTGTCTTCAGGTGGAGGTTCCTTGGGTTCCTCAAAGTGATTTCTCACTAAGAACTCTTCCAATTATCTCCCATTTTTTCTCAAATGATGTTCAATAAAAATTTTGACTAAACCATGGTGGTATAAGGTTGTTTCCGAGAAATTGAATTCGCTTTGAACACTTGAGGCCATTTTCTTTAAACTATGAAGCAAGAAAAAGGGCAAATTGAGTTCTTCTTCTAGAAATGCATTATCAACCGAATATGATAGACATAGAAAGTACCATATCTTCCTTCACAAGTGATGAATTTTTTGCAAGATAAGCAACATGTTCCTCCATTTGTTCTTTAGTGCGAGCTAGGGATACCCTTTTTAAAAATGGTAACATCCATACCCGGTGACTTGAGATCCGCTTCCATGCTTCATTATGACATTCTCTAGTCTTGAACCACCTTTCTCCTCGTCCGGGCAATTCCGGTTGCTTCTGCAATGGAAGCTTCTATAATGGTGAATTTAATATCTCCTATCTCGACCTCGAGCCTTTCGAAGGATCTTGAAAACATTTTGGTCACCTCTTTGTGAAACCCACCGAATTTTTTCAAAGAATTGCAACCACCCTTCTTGTTGTAACATTTCTCTAACTTGAGGATAACCTTCCAAGTACTTAGTGCCAACCGGTTTAGTCCTCACTATAAGACCCATAACTCCTGCTGTTCACGGTGACAATGGTTGTTACGAGAGATGCCTGCTTCGTTTCACGTAATCGGAATGGTTAAAAATTGGCTACGGGAAAGAATGATATGGAGTGATTGCGGAATGAATATAATGAGGTGAGGATGATGTATATGAGTTGAAGGATATCACCAGTAGAAAATAATGCGGAGATATTTTGTAACGAATTCGAAATTATCATTAAATTCTTTGGCCTAGTGACGTGACTAATCCAATCACTTCAGCACTTTAACCGTTTATATTTTTAAATGATGATCGAATATGGGATTTGAAATGGTGGAATAGAAGGAGTTTTATCCAATTTTTTTGCGGGAGGTTGGTTAGGCATGATCAAAAAAATTAATTAAAAACAACTTTTTTGAATGATTCATAACTTAAATATACTAAAATATTTCATGATATGTCATTATAATCATAATTTTTACCTTTTCCTTTCCTCTCGATTTTTTTGTGTTCTTCATATGCTTTGTTCTCTCCCCTCGAAAATCATTAATTTTTTAGTCTTCATAACCTTCTTGATTTTTCTTGTTGTCATGGATATAGTGATCATTTTATTGTAGATCAAGTGATTACTAAACAAGTGCCTTCAGGGATCTCAGGTTGCAGAATGTCCGTCCGGCTGCACGTCTAACTCGCCGTTGCACGTCTAACTGCCGTGTAGAATGTACCTATAGAAGACTTGAAACATGAAATGGAATGGTTTTGAGCTCGAATGGAATTTTGTATGGAATGAGTGAGGATGGATAATAAAATATGGTGTAATGGGATATGAATGAAGTGAGTAATGGAGTGGAATGGATCAAATCTTATGAAATGGAGTGAAGTATGAGAAGTGGCTCCGCAATTCATGATATGTATTATTCAATTGCAGTAGCATCAAACTTTAAAAATATGGAATGAAAATGAGGTGGACCATGGAGTGAAGTGAATGAAGTGTGGATAGATGAATCAAATGGAGTATGGATGAATGAATGAAA
The DNA here is from genome assembly GCA_034641835.2 of Pinus albicaulis. Lineage (NCBI taxonomy): Eukaryota > Viridiplantae > Streptophyta > Pinopsida > Pinales > Pinaceae > Pinus > Pinus albicaulis. The sequence continues at coordinate 1,189,148,512 of CM076570.1, read as the reverse complement.
TGGAAAATGAGATGGACCATAAGTGAAATGGATCTCGCACTTATGATTTTGTAATAACCACTCTGCAGTAAAGAATAGATTTGAAAAGCTAGACCGTCGTAAAGATTTTGATTTTCACTCCACCTTTTCTCGCATAAACATGCCAATTAGTGATTGGTTTTCATGTTTATACTTTATATATATATATATATATATATATATATATTTCAATATCCTGACTTCGTAAAAATTCACTTAAGTTGATGAAGAAGAAAAATTCTTCTTCATTAACTTCATCACCGCTTTCCTGGAATTTCTTGACAAATTCTTCTCTTGAGAGTGGCTTATGATACGCCTTCAATCTATGACCATTCACAAGAAAAAGTTACCTTCTCTTCATCTATTTTTATTATTTTTATTGCTCCATTGTCAAAAATTCTTATGATTTCATATGGCCCAAGCCAATGTGTTTTGAATTTACCTTGAAAATCCTTGAACTTTGAATCAAACAAGAGAGCCCACTGTTGGCAATATGATGTGGAGTGTTGTCCTTGATGGCAACCCACTTGATGAAGATGATGGAAACCTACTTAATGAAGTTTTTCTTGACGCTTGATGAGTTTATTAATGATGTAAATATGATGTTCTACAAGTAGCCTCGTAGTTGCGTAAGAAAGAAATATCTGTATGTGCAAGAACAATGATGAAAAGTGTATGTCACAAGGAATACGTGGGTTTGTTAAGCATAAGTAGCGTATGCACACCTAGTACGTTCCAAGTCGTGTATGCATAAATGCACTCTAAATGTGTAAAACCAGGGGTTACTACCATGGTATTGACCCATTATATTGAGCGCTCGAGTATGTCTATGTGATCCCGTCCAGGAATACCATTGGAAGTAATGTGGTTTTGGCTCATGGTATTGAAAAAGGCTAAATATATATAAGGAGAAGAAAATAATTGTACAAGGAGAAGGGATAAGTCCGGGTTTGAATGAATACTTCACTCGAAGTTTATCTGCATGGTAGAACTCTATCCTTAATCGATAGATCCGAATCCGTGATGCACCTATGAAGAAAATGATGAATAAGGGAATCTAGATCCGAAATGTATTTGTATCTTCTAAATCTATTTTGTGGAATGCTTAGATTCGAGATTGGGCAAACATCTCGTCCGAAAGTGAAGGGTTAGATCTGAAAACCGAATATCTGATCTAAAGAAGTATGCTGCCCTATAATGTTTGAAGATCTATACGCAAGTTTATAACATCTAAGCGCATATATATGCGAGTTGGATAAAGAGAAAGCGCGTATGGGTTGTAAAATCAGCTCAGAATGTGCGATATGTATACGCGGGTTGATATAAATGGAAGCGCGTATATATGCGGGATCAATCAAAGGAAAGCGCGTATGAAAACTAGGGTTTGCTGAAGTCTATGGAATGAAATGTTTGATCTGTTCAAACTCGGTTTTCTGCTATCCGTCAATGAGTGAATAGATGAAGTTATAAGTACCGCTTGATGTATGATTGAGCTTAAATGTGTGGAGTGGGTCCACTGAAAATATTATGAAAAGTGGCCTGCAAGTTGTGCTCTAAAGAAAGATTTTGGATCCAGGTGTGAAAATTGATGAAAACGTGGTCCATGGTGGTGCCGAGGGTTGTAGCCTTCAAATCATGGGGGTTGTAGCTCCCTTCCGGGTGAGGGCCGGGTAAACGAGAGCAGGGGGTTGTAGCTCCTTCCAGAGAGGCCGGTAAACAAGAGAAGGGGCATGGCTTCCTTCCAGAGAGGTCGGTAAACGAGCATAGGTGGGTGCCTACGTGCTTGTATGAGTCTCGCGCGACAAAGACATATTTGTAAGATGTTTTCTTTATAATAAAATATTGAAGGTTGAGACAACGCATGTGGTGGTTTTCTCCCGACTTGGGTTTCGACCTAGAATCCTAGTGTTCTTGTGTGATGCTTATGTGTGATGGTTTATTCTATTATTACTACACATGCTTACTATTATCTAATCATCGAAGAATGAATGTTGCGATAGATCTAAGTAAAGAATTAATGTCATAATAATATCTCCGTATATACGCGAGTTTTGTGAAGGGTATCCGCATATATACGCGAGTCCGGTTTAGTAAAGTAGCATATGGGTTTTAGAGCATGAAAAAGTAAAAAATTTTTTGAGTATGCCCTAAATACCGATTCACCCCCCCCTCTCAGTATTTTCCAACAATTGGTATCGTAGCGGTCCTTCCCAGTAGAAGCTTGATCGCTTGAAGGAGATCCATCGCAATGGGAAGTCATGAAGGAGTGATGTCTATAAGGCCACCTCTATTCAATGGAGATAATCTAGTATTCGAAGATACGAACAAAAGCATATCCGCAAAGTCTTGGTGCATAAGTATGGGCAATCGTGGAGGGAGGTTATTAGTATCCGCTGAAAGTATTCCTACCGATGCAAAGAAAAGGAAGAAATATGAAATCAATGCCAAAGCATTAAATGTCTTATTAGGAAGCATGTCTCAACCGTAATTTGCTAAAGTGATGCAACTAAATTTAGCAAAAGAAATATGGGACAAAATCATTTTGAGCTATGAAGGAGATACAAAGGTAAAAAGTGCAAACTCAAACTCTCGAATTGAATATGAAAATTTAAGGATGCATAGTGATGAGAGTATTTCCAGCTTTCTTTTTACGTCTAGATGATATTGTAAATTGTATGAGAAGTTTGGGTGAAACCATAACCGATACTACTCGCGTGGAAAAAGTCTTAAGATCTTTGACTTCAAAATTTGAGTCAAAAGTATCAAAATCTATCGAAGAAAGGAAAGATCTGCAAACTCTACTATTGTTCAACTACATGGTATTCTGATCGCTTATGAAATGAGACAAGAGTGTCCCCCCTAAAAAATCAAAGAAGTCGCTTTTAAGGCGTGTGCAAAAGGAAAAGAAAAGGAAGTTTTCAAGGAATCAAGTTATATATCAAGAAGAAGAAGAAAATTTTGTAAGGAGTCTCCAAACTGTGCACTGGAAGATTCAAAGGTAAGCTACCCTTCAAGTGTTTTACTTGTGGGAGAGTTGGTCATTATGTCGCTAAATGTCCTTATGAAAAAAATCATGAAAAAGGGAAACAATTTGAAAAGAGAAAGAGTTATTATACAAATGAAGAGAATGATGAGGATGAAGAAGATTTCGACCAAGATCTACAAGTGCTCATGGAAAAGAAGCAAAAGAAGAAGGCTACTCATGGGAAAAAAATACCCTAGAAAACATGTGCAACATGAAAAATGGAGAAGATGAAACGGTATTGATTGTTTTTCTTGTGATTCACTTTCGTGTGCATGCAATGGTGAAGATAGTGAAAGTAACGAAAGTATAAGTCTAGAAGAAAATATCAAGATCAATGATGAAAGAAATGATTGGAATCAATTTCATAAGAAAGAATCTATCTACAAAGATATGATCTCTAGAATGAATGAACAGAAAGAACATCGAATGGACAGATAGAAAAGTATCAAAAGTTGTATGTCTATGCAACCAATCGAAGTGAAAGAATTGAAGCGTAAATCATCTCTCTTAAAGAAGATCTCGGGAAAAATCAAATAAGAAGAATGAAGAACCGCTACCCATTGAAAAGGAAGGACTTGAAGCAGCAAATCATTTCTCTCAAGAAGATCTGGGAAAAATCAAATAAGGAGAATGAAGAACTTCTACAAGCTTTTGAAGAACAAGAAAATGGCTCGAAAGAAGAAATCTTGAAAAGCCGAATGATCAAGTAGAAGAATGAAAAAAGGGTTGAAGAAAGTATGAAAAAGAAATGTTAGAGCTTGGAGGTTGAGGTAAACATTCTCAAAGGTAAATTAGAAGAAAAGATAAACTTTTGAGGTTTCAAAAATAGTACTAATATTCGGACAATATTCTTAGTAGTCAAAGGTCTCTCGCCTATTAAACTTGGTCCGGGTTTTCATGAAAATTGTCAAAGGAGAGTCTAGTTCGCAAGGAAGTGCTAAAGATTCAAAGGATGTCAAAGCAAAACTCGAAGTGTTGAAAGAAACAAAAGGTCAACCACCAATCATGAATTCTCAAAGGTAATCATTCAATAATGTTGAATGCTTTAAATGTCATAACTATGGGGATGTTGCAGCAAATTGTAGAAGTAGATCATCTCGTCACAATCAAATCGTATTCTATTCTGAAAGGTAATTTCGATTAGCTTCAAGGGATATTGTTTTTCATGCAACAAGTATGGTCATAAAGCTACTAATTGCAATAGAAGGAAGAATAGAGAAACACACTATGATCCTTATGCTTACTTCTCCGTCATATAATATGTTATGCTTGTAACAAGTATGGACATGTGGAAAAAGAATGCAGGGATGAACGAGATCCGAGAAATTGGATAATTTCGAGCACACAATTAGAAATTTCAAGCAAAGCTGAAAAGGAAGGAGGGATCAGGTCAAACGTAGGGAATACTCGACCCTACAGCGAGCTATCCGCTTCTAAAGCTTACTTCTTTGAATGATCAGTAGGGAGTGATGTGAGATACATTATAAGGATTAGTAATGTATCATCACAGGGGGAGCAATGTATGATGATTCTCATGGTTAGTTTGGTTATTCTCGTTATGTTTATTTCATCATGAGCATCTGATGTGAAGAAGATAGGTACGGATGGTGTAACTTCAGTGGGGAGATGAAGGAATGTGAAGTTTTCAATATTTCACTTCCCATACGCGAGTTCAGATGAACTAAAGCCGCGTACACACGCGATTTCCACGTGAGACAAAGACGCATATGCACTTATGATAAGAAAATTTGTATAACAAATTCGAAGATCAAAGGAGCATAGGTTCAGGGGGGAGCATCAATCTGATCGTTAATGATTGTATTATTGTGCATCGTATCTATTTATTTCTCATTTCTAAATGATGATGACATGTTACATGGTTTCTTATGATTGTGGATGAGCCCTATTTGCTTTTTGCTAAAGAGTTTTCGTTGCTTTCACACATGGATGAGATGGAAGTCTTATGATTCAGTAGATAAGGATAGATCATGCGAAATTGTTGCTGATAACTTGTTGTTGAAAGAGCTCAGGGTTGCACAAGCTAAGGAGGAGCCTTGGTCATATGGAAAGGATGCTTGGATGTACATTTTCGGTGGGGAGCATTAGCTCTTGCCGAGTATAATGCATTATTGGCATTATGATGGTTCTAAAATATGATCTCTCTCTTGAGGTCTTTCGGTATTGGTCATGAAATGTTATATTTATGGAAAGGTCATGTTGAGACCTATGATGTAAAAAATTGTAATATTCATTAAAAGACTTGTTCAAATTTGTAAACCCACTTGGTTGGGTAGTTGAGTCAAAATGTGTAAACCCACTTGGATGGGTACTTGAGTCAAAATGTGTAAACCCTCTCGTTGGGTATTTGAGTCTCATATGTAAATCCACATGGTTGGATCTTTGATGTAAGTATGAGTCTTTGGTGATAGGAAAGGTCATAGATTCATATACCTCATTGAAAAATATGTTTGAAGATTCAAACATGAATTGTGGGGGAGCATGGTAACTTCGGGAGGCACATCGATCTACAGCCAGCTCTCTATCTACATGAGGAGAAAACAACCTTGTGTTGGCATTGATCCGCCCTTTGCCCTTGATGTCAAAGGGGAGTGTAACATGGTGTTTGAATAAGGGGAGAGTGACATGGTATAATGGTTATAATCAATGTATCTATCTTTTGTGGTGATCAAACACCATCGTGGTTTCCATCAAGTCCAAAGGGGGAGATTGTTAGCAATAAGATGCAGAGTGTTGTCCTTGATGAAGATGATAGAAACCTACTTAATGAAGTTTTTCTTGATGCTTGATGAGTTTATTAGTGATGTAAATCTGATGTTCTACAAGTAGCTCGAGTTGCAAAAGAAAGAAATATATGTATGTGCAAGAACAATGATGAAAAGTGTATGTCATAAGGAATACACTGGTTTGTTAAGCATAAGTAGCGTATGCACACTGGAAAAGTACTGTTCCAAGTCACGTATGCATAAATGCGCTCTAAATGTGTAAAACCATGGGTTACTACCATGGTATTGACCCCATTGTATTGAGTGCCAGGTATGTCTATGTGATCCCATCCAGGAATACCATTGGAAGTAATGTGGTTTTGGCTCATGGTATTGAAAAAGGCTAAATCTATATAAGGAGAAGAAAATCATTGTGCAAGGAGAGGGGATAAGTCCGGGTTTGAATGAATACTTCACTCCTGAAGTTTATCCGCATGGTAGAACTCTATCCTTAATCGATAGATCTGAATCACGTGATGCACCTATGAAGAAAATGATGAAGAAGGGAAATCCAGCATCTGAAATGTATTTGTATCTTCTAGATCTCGTTTGTGGAATGCTTAGATCCGAGATGAGGCTGAACATACTGTCCTAAGTGAAGGGTTAAATATGAATCGAATATCTGATCCGAAGAAGTATGTCAGCCCTATAATGTTTGAAGATCTATACGCAAGTTTATAACATCTAAGCACGTATATACGCGGGTTGGATAAAGTGAAAGTGCGTGATGGGTTGTAAAATCAATTTCGTGAATGTGAAGATGTATACACGAGTTGGATATAAATTGAAGCGCGTATATATGCGGGATCGCTCAAAGGGAAAAAGCGCGTATGAAAACTAGGGTTTGCTCGAAGTCCGTGGAATGAAATGTCCGATATGTTCACTCGGTTTTTCCGCTATCCGTCAATGAGTGAATAGAGATGAAGTTATAGGGCATCATTTTGATGTATGATTGAGCTTTATATGTGTGGAGATGGGTCCAATCTGAAAATACGATGAAAAGTGGCTCGCAAGTTGTGCTCTAAAGAAAGCTTTTGGATCCAAGTGTGAAAATTGATGAAACGTGGTCCATGGTGGTGCCGAGGATTGTAGCCTCTCGCCGTGGGGGTTGTAGCTCCCTTCCGGTGAGGCCGGTAAACGAGAGCGGGGGTTGTAGCTCCCTCCCAGGAGAGGCCGGTAAACGAGAGCAGGGGGTCATAGCTTCCTTCCAGAGAGGCTAGTAAACTAGCGTAGGTGGGTGCCTCGCGTGCTTGTATGAGTTCTGCGCTACAAATGACATAGTTGTAAGATGTTTTCTTTATATTAAAATATTGAAGGCCGAGACAATGGCAAGTGGTGGTTTTTCTCCCGACTTGGGTTTCCACCTAAAAATCCCGGTGTTCTTGTGTGATGCTTATGTGTGATGGTTTATTCTCATTATTACTCTGCACATGCTTATCGTTATCTAATCATCGAATAATGAATGCTGCATAGATCTAAGTAAGGAATTAATGGCATAGTAAGACTCTCGTATATACGCGAGTTTTGTGAAGGGCATTCATGTATATACGCGAGTCCGGTTCAATAAAGTAGCGTATGGGTTTTTAGAGCATGAAAAAGTAAAATTTTTTGAGTATGCCCTAAATACGTTTCGACACTCTCGCATTTTTCCAACACAGTCACCTTCCTTGAACTTCTTTTCCTTAATGTACTTTTCATGTCATCTAGTCCTTTGCACGTTGGACTAGACTTGTTTTCCGAATCGCATCTTGTCCGATCTCATACAATTCATTAATCTGCTCTAATCATGCTTTTGTGCCTCGATGCAGATCAAGTCCTAGCCGAACCGCCATTTTGAAAGTTTGAATCTAGAACTCTATGGGAAACAAAACTTGCTTTCCATAAACAAGTTCATAAGGAGTATGACCTGTCGTGCTTCTCCATGTAGTTCTATAGGCCCAAAAGGCTTCGTGAAGCCTATCTACCCAATCTCTTCTATGTAAATGGACAAGTCTTTTGTTAGATCCCTTCAATAACCTTATTAGTAGATTCCACTTGACCATTTTCTTGTGGATGATAGGGAGTAGATTTTATGTGTCTAATTTTGTACCTCTCCATCATTTTTTCCACTAGCCTTGATGTGAATCGAGCTCCTTGATCCGTAACAATTTCCTTGGGACACCAAAACGAGTAAAAATATCCTCAAAAAGAAAAACTAACTATAGATGCTTCAGTAGCAAAAAATAATGGCTTGGCCTCTACCCATTTGGTAACATAATCAGCGGCAAACTAATATATATCTCTTTTGTCTTGATGGAGGACTAATAGTTCCTAAAAAACCCAAAGCCCATTTTTCAAAAGGTTCAATATCTACCTCGCAGGTTGTAATGGCATCTCACCCGAAGGAGAAGGTTTTCCTACCCTTTGGCAACTGCTCACACCTTTTGACATACTCTTTAACATATTTAAACAAGGATGGCCAATAATATCCTAAATTAAGGATCTTATAGGCTATCCTTTTATCAAAGAAAAGTGAAACCGCTACAAGGTTCATCATGACATGCTTTGAGAATCTCGTGCATCTCTATCTTCCCGAACACATCTCCTAATGATAAAATCCGGACCTATCTTGTACAACTCATTAGCAACCCATGAATATTTTGCAATCGTCATAAATGATTTTTTCTTTATCTCTTGCATTCATTATTGAAGGAAATTTTCCCGAAACTAAATAATTAGCAATGTCAACAAACCAAGGATTTTGGGTATGAAATTGCAAAAAGATATTCATCGTGAAATTGATCTTCAATCGGAGTGTCATCTTTGATGTTTTGGAGTCTAGATAGGAAATCGACTACTGTGTTTTGTTTTCCAAGCCTATCTAGAATGGTAATGTTGAATTCTCATAAAAGCAATAACCATCTTATGACTCTACCATTAGTAATTGATTTGTTCATTAAGTATCTAATCGTGTGAATGATTCGTGTGAAAAAAAGTTTCATAGCTCGTTATATAATGTCTCGAATTTGTTTATGGCATGAACAATCGCATAAAAACTCTTTTTTAGTTACAATATATTTTAACTCTGCAGAGTCAAATTTTTACCGGGTATAGTAGATGGCATAAGGAATCAGGTCTTTTTGTCCCGATACTACCCCTAGAGCCGTATATGAGGCATCCGTTGAAATATGAAAAGGTAACTTCCAGCTAGGTCCCCTTAAAATAGGTGCTTCAGTATTTTTCTTTTCGGTGGTCTCAAAGGCTAACCGGCAATCGAATTCCATTTGAAATCACGAGCCTTTGATAAGTAATTTGAAGAGTGGAGATGTTATCTTGGTGAAGTTTTCTATTAATCTTCAATAATACCCTGTAAATCCAAGAAACTCCTAACATATTTTTTTGACAACTTGGAATAGATAAGTTAGAGATGACTTCAACTTTTGACTCATCAACTCTAATCCCATCCCCCGAAATATGATGTCCTAAAACAATTCCTTCAAGTAAAAACATCATAAAACACTTCTCATGAATAAGTGAAAGATTTGCTTCTTTACATCTTTTTAAGACTTTTTCCAAGTTTACTAAGGCTTCTTCAAAATGTGTTTCCATAAAATGTGAAATCATCCATATATACCTCTACACAATCATGTATTAGATCTCGAAAAAAATTCCTAATAATGCCCTTGAAATGTCAGTAGGTGCATTGCATAATCCAAATGACAATACTCGAGTAAGCATATGTACCCTCAAGGATAGGTAAATGTAGTTTATTCTTGATCCTCAAGTGCTACTTGAAATTTGATTATAACCACTAAACCCATCTAGAAATGAGAAGTACTTTTTGCCGACTAAGGTATCTAACACCCGATCTATGAAATGTAGGGGGAAAAATGATATTTAAGAGTAGCTTTGTTTAATTCTCGTAGTCAATACATACCCTCCATTTACCACTTTTTCTTTGGAAAAAATTACCAAAGGAGAAACCCACCGACTATTTGAAATAGGATAGATAAAATTGACATTCAACAATTTCTAGCAATTCTTCTTTAACAATCTCCCTAAGATTTGGATTCATCCGTCTTTGAGGTTGTCCGATTGGTTTACAATTTTCCTCTATGTAGATGTGATGAGTGCAAGTCTTGGGGGCTTATCCCTTTCATATCGTTGTACTCCCATGCATATGCGTAAGAATGTCTCTCGTAAAATTTTGACTAGCTCTTTCTTGTTGAGATTTTTCTAGGTTCTTGTTTATGTTTAAATTTTTGCGTGGAAATATCTCAATTGTAGAGCTGCCAAATTTATCCATGGAATAGAGAGACATCTCGTCTTGATGACAAAAAAATCAATGTTGGATTCTTCTTGAAATTTTTCATGTTTATGTTCAAGAGGATTCAAAGTTTTCTAAAGTATTTAGAATTTGACTATCTTCACTAATTTCCGAAATTGTGAAGAGAGGTTGTAAGTCTTCTTCATCCTCTATCCATTGAGTATCATCTAAATCTATAATTGTCCTTGCCGGAGGATAAAAAGTGAATTTCTTAGTTGAACTACCATCGTGAGATGTACATATCAATGCAGTCTACAACTAATGAAATCATCGCGTAGCTAACCAAGGTCTTCCTAATATAATTGGATGCCCTCCTAGATTATTCTTAGGAGTTAGGATCATGAAATCCACAGTAGTACTCCCAAGAATCTACTGACACTCGGAATGTCTTCTATTACCCCATCGTGTTTGATCACGATCTTTCGCCAATTGTATTAATGCGTGTAAAGAGAAGATTAGGAAGTTTCAGTTTATCCATGATTTGTCTACTCATGATATTGATTACTCGCCTCCTAAATCAATGAGTGTGTTTTGGATCTCAATTCCATTGATGTGAATTTTAACAACCTGGATTTCCTGGGTATAGGTACTTTGGAATAACAATCTTACCCATCATGATATCTCGCCATTTTTCCTTTCAGCTGAATTTTCTTTGTCTCTCTTATTCTTTTTTCTTGTTTTCTTCATGCTCAAGTCCCTTTGTTGCCTTTGCTAAAATTGGAATTTCCTTGATAGCTTGTAATAATGGAATCTTAATACAGACATTTCTTAGCTCATCTAGGCAATCATAATTAGGCACCATAATTTTTTTTTCTACACCTCTATGAATTTGTAATATTTTCTGAAAGGAGGTAGGAGTGGATTTTGATGGTCGCTCTATATACAGGAGTTGAAATTGTTGGTTCTTTTTGTTTTAATTTTTCAATGTTTGAGTCTTGAAAAGATGTGTCTTCTTCAAGAATTTTATTTTCTCGTAGAGAATATTCCTCGGAGTTATCTTGTTCTTGTATGATCATTGAGTGTTTCCTCTTTTCAAGTATTCTTCCGCACTCCAAGTTGAACATCACTAAGGTCTAGAGGAGTAATTAAATAAGTTGGAAACTCTGGGTCCTCATCATGTATGTGTTCGAGGATTTTTTATTGTTGGGGTTTGGTATGGATTGAGCAGTGCAACTAATTTGATTTCTGAGGAAATGGTAAGGGGAGTGGTTGATTTTGATGTTGTGGATTTTGAGGACGAGGATTTTGAGGAGGAAATGTGGGTATGGGGGATAGGATGGTGGATATTGATAGCACCGGGAGTATCTTCCATAGGGATTTTGTGCTCCTTGTGCCCAAGCTTGAGATTGATTTTGAAATTGGGGCCAAGGTTGCCGCCGAGAATTCCAATTTGGTGGGGGTTGATTATACATTTGATCATGAAATCCTTGTGTTTGAGGTCCTTGCCAAAGCCTTCTAGAGACAAAATTGAGAGATTCTCGTGGAACTTGTAGGAGTATCTTCTTGAAAGACAGCCTTTAAGACCGGAAGTGAAGGAAAACTCTTGGTCTCATGTTTTTCTGAACAAATCACACAGTCTCTACAACTTTTGCATCCAAAGGACATTCTCTCAAGGCATGCTTCTTTCTACATTTGGGACAAAAAATTGCCAAAGCATCGAGATTCGCTGCTTTTTTTCTTGTTTTTCGTAACTTAAGAGTGTCTATTTGTTCACTAAGACTCCCTTAGATGTCGGATTTGAATTCATCAAGCATATGCCCTATCTCTACCCTACTTTCATCGTCCCGGTAAGTAGACTTACTTACCCTTGCAAGAGCGTGGTCTCTTGGTCCTTTCACAGCTTTTTAGATTTTCCTCTTGAAAGGTTGATACATAACTCGATATTTCGGTAATGTGAGATGAGATATATCCCCTTTTCCCATCATGTTAACGATATCCAACCATTCATCCCTAATTGTCTTCAACAAGAGAGCTTTTAAGGTGTCTTGGTCTAAGTTTTCCATTTTTTATCTTTTGATGTTGTAATGAAATCTCTCCAACAAATCTTCCAGGTTTTCATCCTCTTTTTTGTATCATCTTGAACACTTCCTCCTTATGATTGATCGGGCATACAATAATACAAATACCTTTCTAGAAATGCTTGTTTCATGTCTTCCCATGACCTAATATAACCGTTGATCAAACTCATAAACCACTTCAATGCTCGCCCTTTCAATGTTGAAGGAAATAGTTTAAGTTTTTGAGCATCTTGTAAGTAGTCATAAGTTCTACATAGGACTTCAAATTCAAATAGGAAGGTTTCGTGATCTTCAGTTTTAAGTCCATAGAAGTTTGGAAGGACAGAGGGTGAAATGTTTTTCATAGTCAGTATTTGTTTCTTCATCTACTATAGGAAACCCAAAAGAGCTTCTCCCCATTTCTCTTCTACCTCTTCCTCTACCTCCTTCTCCTCTACCTCTACCTCCTACCCCCTCCAAATAATGTGTGTTCTCCATTAAAGACTCCTCCTCCCCCCTTCTTCGCCATAGTTGATTCTTCGTGGAAGTGGAAAAGTTTGTGTCTCTAGTAGGGGTCCTTGAATATTCTTCTAAGATAGGTTCAAGTGGATGAAGTGGAAGGTATTTCTAATGGAATATCTCGATCTTAAGTCTTCCGGGAAGTCTAGGATCGCAGAAAAGGATTGAATTTGGCTCTCGAGTTGGAGGTGTGCTGCTCTAGGTCTTGATGAAACAAGTGGTGTTCTAGGAATCAAACTTCTACTTCTACTTCTTATGAATCTACCCCTTGAGTCTCTCTCTCTACGCATATCATTGTTTTTTTTGGGAGTTAAGAAACAAGTCTACCTAGTTACACTTCCCGTAAACGACGCCAAAATGTTTGTGCTCAACCTAGGGTTCCTAAATTGAGTTCATTAATTGTCAACTAGGTTGGCAAGCCGTTGAAGTGTGGTGCACTATATGTGCCTAGGTATTTGTTTCTCACTACGTTGTGTTTAGTGTTTTCTTCGATGTTTTTGGTTTTATGGTTTTATGTTTGAAAAGGGAAAGAACTAAATGCTAGTGAAAAGAAGTTATTGGTTATATTGAAGCAGTAACAAGGCCTAAACTATGGATGGAAAACAACAAATGAAAATACTAAAAAGCAAACTAACAAAGCCTAAACTATGGCCGGCAAAAAAACAAATGCAAAGCTTGATAATGACTTCATTGCAAGGAAATAAGTCACAACATGAGCTTGAACTTATCCAATTCATTCATTAAAAATGTGCTGGAAGAGCTTGAGAAATGACAAGTTAAGTGTGAATGAAGTTCTCCTAAATAAACAATCAACTTACAATGTTACAACATCTCATCCATGATTAAAGGTTTATTGGAACATATTTGGAAAAGAACATTTGTAGTACAATAAGATTTTTACTCTAAACTAACTTCTAATTATGCTCCGCAACTCAATTTAGCACCACTAGGCCTCACTCAAAAGTTATAGATTTATTTTTAGAACGGTCCTTGAGAAAAGGCTTATTTTTGAAATGGTAAAAAGGTTGCAAAATACTCCAGGCCTTAGACTAATACTAGCTTCATCGTCCATATGATTATGTGTTAATATGAGGTTGGAACAAAGAAGCTTTTTGTAAATAATGAAGACCGTGGTATCTAAATTTAACAACTAATACAATTTAAAATGCAATGGATAACAACTAAACCGGAATGCTAATACATGAGCTAAGACTAAACTAGAATGCTACTAATCTACTTGAAGTACAAGTGAACAGAGTTAAATTAAAATGCCATTATAAAACTTGAAATGTAGTGACAGAAGCTAAACTAAATGAAATCATCCTCCGGAGTGTTAGTGACTAAACTAACATGCAACTAGTCTATTGGAATTCTACAGCCCATCTTGTTCAATGTGAATGATATTTTGGAAGAGTTTGTAAAAAAAATTGGTCGTATTATTCGAAAGGTAATTGAACATAAACATAAGATTTGAAAGAAAATAAAATTAAAATCTAAGATACCACAGTTTTTTCTTAGTCATTGTTAATGATGTTTTGGAAGAGTTTGTAGGAGTAAGACCGGCTATGACACTTAGTGTAAACAAGCATAAATCATAAAAATTCGAAATGAAATGCAACTAAAACCTACAACACCACATGCCTATGCCTTATTCATTGTGATGATATTTTGGAAGATTTTATAAGAGTAAGTCTAGCTTTGATGATCAATGCAAACAAGCATGCAACATAAACTTTCGAAACGTGCTTAAGCTAGAAATGAAAAAAACGAGACTAAAATACTTATCTAAACCATATAAACAAGGCCGTCTCAGAGGCGCCCTCTACCACCGTAGTATCACGCAAAATCTACTTCAAGATTGACTTAGTGCTTTCAATAAAGTGATACTTCTGCATTAGAGAGAAATTACTTCAAAACAGAAAGTGTTTTTCGTACTTCCGAAATCTAGCGAAATTAAATACAAAATCTAACCTTGTCCCTCGGTTTCCCGAGCCATATTTATAATCAAAATTACATAACTGCCTTGAGATAACCTAGGGATAATTGTCTTTCCAATTAAAAACAAAACTAGGACTCGATGGTGGTCACGTAATAGAATTAAGGACATCCGGACTATCCTTGTCCTATTAGGAGTCTCTTTCCTAGTTTGAGTTCCCACGTACATAACGGCCTGACGTAATTCCGTTCAAAATTCATGGAGAGAAAAAAATGATGAGGGAATGATGTGGAATACGCCCATATGTGTTTTTTCTCCAAGATGACACCGGAACTCGCATAGACATGAAGACAACCTGAGAATCGACAACTAGCTAGCTGCACGTCCGAATTTCCGTAGCTAGATCTAGTTCAAAAAGTACTACAATGACAAAATCATAAAAACATAGCAAGTTAGTCATGATATTCATTCTTAAATCAGTTTTAACTAATTCTACCGATCATTTGAGCCTTTGTGATTAATAATGGACAAAGGAAATGGAGTGGAATGTGGTGGAAGAAAGAACATCTTTGGAGCTCAACACCAACACCGAAAGAAAAATGTCAACAACATCATGGGATGAGAGAATTTCTCATACTAAAATACTCAACACCATGTTAACTGTAAGCTAAACATACTCCCCTTGAACATATAATAGAGTTGTAAAACATATATCCATATTATTGTACATGATACCACTACTATTTTTAATGCCTCCTTGTCACATATAAAGGCTACTCCACATGGACCAAAATATATTAAATGAAGGTATAAGGATTTATAGGCCTAATAAATGGAAATATTAATAATCTAACATGGTTGTACAATGTCTCCAAATAACCAAGATATCGTTGAAATTAACATGAATTCTTTCTCATGCATGATCATCACTCACATGACTTAACCAATGACCCATAAGAAAGACATGATAGTACATGGTTACAATAAAACCAAAATCCCATACATATCTAAAAACACATGACATCAATAAGCCCAAATGTGGTTGTAACAACTATCATATCTCAAGAAAAACTCACATCAAAACATACTTGACATGACCCATGACTCTCTCTCTTGACTCTAGGACTAATCTGCTAACAACCAAATGATGAACCAACATATTACAAGGCCTCATATGAGAGTAAATGGCTGAAAATGATGATTAACAATGTAAAACATGTGGTTATTACATCATGTTCAAAAATCTCTGCAATGCATGACTAAGGTTCATCACACTCTCCGAGACATGGATCACTCAACCAATGATAACAACAACAATGATTACAATGTTGATATTTGCACACATGAGTGCATACATGGTTGAAGCAACAAACTCACTCTACTACATGCCATAAAAAAAATACTACTTAGTTATCACGCCAATAAAGACAAATACATACATATGTTTTAAGTACATGACATCCACCATAACTCCTCAATCAGCAATGATATGAAATAAGATTCATGGTTTAGACAAGATCTACTCAGCCAATCCAAATGGGAATGAATATAAATGGCTGCTCAAATGTAGATACAAGTGCTCTACATGGCTTCTACATCAATGAAACTCCTTTATGCATGGTTGAATCAATGATATTATCTATGCATGGATGTACATGAACTCTTCAACCAATTTTCAGTGAATACCAAGAGCATATATATGACTGAAAAAATTCATTTTTTCTACCCATGAAAAGATATATGGGATGGCTACAAATACATGAGTGAAAAAAAAAGTGAAAATTACAAACAAGCCATGAAACTCTATACCATGCATAGCTACCCCCGATATTACTATACCTATAATAAGCAAGAGGATATTTCAGACCTGAATATGCAACGAGGCTCATGAGCATACCATGTTGCTACTACTCATCTCCATCAACCAATGATTCTATGGTATGCTTCCCCTAAGACCATGCACCTCTCTTGAAATTTCACAGTCCTCTATGAATATGCATGAGGTAACCATGAACTGAAAATGGGGCTGGTCTCTTTACTTCATGGGTTGCTGCTCTTTCTTCCTCCACACGGTCTTTTGATGCTTCTTTTCTTCTTTCTCTAGTTTTCTATTAGGTCTTATTTAATTCCACTACTCTTGTTGTATTTTCCTTGAAGAACTAGGGAGCATGCAGTATCTTTTCATATGACCAAATTTGTGACATGTATAACACTCCACATGGCCTACCTACATGCAATATGGAATCTCCATTTTGAAAACCAAGACAAGATATATCCAATGGAGATATCCAGTTTTCAGGAAAATTATCCAAGGCTATGATGCTCTTCACTTGCTTCAACTACTTGTGTTTTCCTTCCAATTGCTTTCTCATTTTGACAACTTCACCTTCAAGTTGAATAACAAGACCTGCTTGTTATTTTTTCTAACTTCTCATAATGTCTTGAATTATTTTATATTTTTCCAACTGGGTCATCGAGTTGACAATCTCTTCCTTGAGGTTCTTTTCCTTTTCATCATAAATATGCAAGATATTTTCTTGATATTTGCATACAATTGTTAGTTTATTAAATTTAAGAGAATTTTTTTTCAATAACTACCATATAAGACTCATAGTAAGCTCTAAGAAGTTTACATTATCCTCATCTTCACTAGGAAACTTAGCAAGACTAGAATCAAAACCATCCAAAGTAAACTTGAAATAACCTTTAGATTTGCTACACGGAAGCACACTAGTTTATGTTGAAGCTTGGAATCCATTATCAGGAGTTCCTATCTTCCTCATCATTGAGTCACAAAAATCAGAAGGGGAATTGAACAAGACAAGCAGAAAACAACACCAAAAAAATAAACCAGCCCACATTTGCCCCATTTGGACCTGTGAGCATTTGCATTCACATAATTTAAATAATTGTAGAATTGAGCCTTTTGCAATTTGAAATGATTTGAGCTTCTTCTTCTGGATCCATCCTATTGAAATATTTTTCATAGTAGTTCAAAAAAAATTCCAGTTGATGAATCCAAAAAAAAAAACTCAAAAAGTAGTTCACTACTTAACCAATGCCATATTACTTCTTATAAATAACTAACTTAACATGCAGACAAATAGATATCAAAAAATGCATTGCAAATCCCTTACTTGTGAACTGATATCTGGAATATCTGTTCTCTGCATTTTTCTAGTCTTCACAAGGAATGCCTCCTCTCTAATGGCAGAGGGAACATGGCATGAGTCTTTGTTAGCAGGATTGAAATATAATCACAAGGCCAAGAAATCCATAAATCTGAAACCCTCTTTCTCCCATGAATTCTTGCAATAGAAATTTTGGGTATGTGTGAATTAATCAACATCAAAAGGAGGAATTTCAAATGGTGCCATGAAACTGGACCACCAAGGACCCACAAACTGGTGTGTGCTCACATCAACGATAAACAAGGGAATTTTAAACTAGATCTCCATGAACAAAATTCATGTGTGCAATTCCAGTAAGTTGGAGGGAAACCCTGAATATAATAATTGTGCTAATAAATAAATCTAACGTTAACGGTATGATTATAGTTGAATGAGAGGAGAAAGGCCATGAACCCAGTGGCAACTTGGTCTATTTTTTTAGAGTTCCCCACTAAATATTACTAGACACGTATCAATATTACCAATTTCCTGGAGTATTTTCATACTTCCTGGAGTATTTTCACACTACCATACAAAAAAATCTTCAGCAGAATTAGCAGTGAAAAAGATGAGTGGGAAAAAAAAATTGAATAGGTCGATTAAGATAGAGTAGCTGCCGAATTAAATTTCCAAGTGTTTTCCCTAAACGTCGTAATATCAACATTTGTGCCCTCAACGTCGCAATACCAACGGAATTCCTAAACGTCAGAAGACCGACAGCCGTCTCCTAAACATCACAAGTCTGATGTATGACTCCTAAATGTCGGTATTTCGATGGTTTTTCCCTCAACTTCGCAAGACTGACGGTATCCCTAAACATCACAAAATCGGCGGTGGTCTCCTAAATGTCGCAATATCGATGGTTTTTCCTGTAACATCCGTATTCTGACAGTTTGTCATGTCATGTTGGTATTCCGACAATTTTCCTAAATGTTTTTGTTCCGACCATACTCCAAAAATGTCGCTAGAGCGACACTTGTTGGCGAGATTAAAAAAAATGAGAAAAATTGGGGAAATTCCTGACAATACATCAAAAGTGTAGGAATTTTGACCATATGTAATAGTGCCTTATTTCAGCCATTAGCTCACTTTAAATTGTTGAGCCAATTTCATTTTATACCTATTTACTGATAAACCCAAATCAAACAGTTTGGAAAATATTTATTCTCTCACCTATCAATAGAAATTGAAAATTTTGTGATCATGATTAAACTGTATGATCAGACAAACATGTCTAATGAGTAGTGGCATTTGAATTTGTAGCACTTCCAATTTATTTCTTTTTTGGGTTTTCTTTCTTTTTCTATTTTTCTCTTTTCCTTTTTCTCTATTTTTATACCCTCTTTTCTTTCTTTTCGATTTTTTCCTTTTCATTTGAAATCATTTTAATTTTGAAAATCATTTAAATAATGAAAAATTTGCAAGAAATATGAAGTATCGAGTCACCTTGATATCCTATAATTTATAGGGTACTAACATGCCACTAAAGTGGTGACCTTTGGCTTAATCTTCCAAGATATATGAATGACTCTTCCTATTCACCTATGACTCTTCACATATCTCGTAATCTAATACTAGAAAATATTTACGTTATACCTAAACCCATAAAGATTAGGTTTATAATACCAAGAAGAAATGAACAATGTATTGTTCTCATCTTCTAGTTATATTTTACTATATTGAGTTACTTAGAGTACATGTAGTGTTAATTATGTAGTTTTTGTAGTATTTTTTTAGCTTATTTTATTTTCATTCTCATTTTATTTCAATTTTATAAATACTATCTTAGTAATATTAAAGTTTAATTTTTAAAAATTTTGCACAATAATTATTTTCTTGTGGGCATTGGAAAACAAATTCCAACGCTTTTTTGAGGTAGATTTGTAAGGCTTAGGGAAAGAAAAATAAGATTTGGATTACATTGCCAACAAGATATATGATTAGTCATAATGAAATGGAATAAATAATCTAACCCCTCTAGCCTTATAATTGGTAAGCCATATTATAAGAGAAACTGAGTACTAAAACCACATCTGTTTTTTAAGTCCCCAAAAAGACTCAACAACCTTCAGTACATGTTTCAATAGAACATGCAATTCTGTTACTATTTATAAAAAGACATTTATCCTTCCCAAGGTGGTTGTTAAGAAAAATTATTCTATTTCCTTGATCAATTGATCAACTTTGTTATGATGTCCATGGGATTTAATAAAGAAACTAATAAAAAAAAATGTTAATAAAATACAAGAAACATGAAGCTAAAATGTGAATCATATGCAACACACAGTAATGAAACAAGTATAAGAGAAACACATTGCAATATATTAGGCACCACTATAGTATTATTTACTGAACACAAATAAATTTCAATGAATTTCGTCTACCAACTCAAATGATCAAGAGAAAACATTTACTACTCAAAGCATCTCAATTTAGACCTCAAGCTAGTGGGACTCAAGTTATAGAGGAACAAAAAATAACAGAGCTTGCAGGAAGAATCACTTTTTGTGGTTTTTTGTAGCATATTGGGGCTTTTTTAGCTTTATATTGACATTTCCATTAATTTAATAGTGTTGGAGCCTTGACTTAGAGTGTTTTTTGACCTATGATATAGATTTTCATCCACTCATCCTCCTAACATGTTTCCACATTTTTTCATACATTGAGACAACATGGAAAAGAAATGGAAGAAAATCATGGGTCTTGAGGTGTAAAACCCTAAAGAGAAAATCATTTTTTCTAGTAAAGATTTAGTTTGGTATGAATTATACAAAAAAATATAAATATTGACCATGTTGCAAAAATTCCCAAAGAACTAATTACTGATTTTGTTAAAGGAGAGGAATCGAATCCAGAAGCTCCATGTTCCTTTCCTACGTTAAAAAGAAAACCCCCAAGATCAAAGGGCTAGTGCTACCTTATGATCAAAACTGTAAGTATTTTAGAAAAGAATTGTTTAGATGTTGATATTAATAATGATTTATCATTTATCAGATGTGTTGACATTTAAAAATTTATTTTGTAGTTATCATTTCTCATATGGTCCATAGGAAAAGAGAGAAGAATGGAAAGCCAAACCAAGGCATTCAATTTCCAAAAACAGGGGTTGCCAATGCCATTTTATTGTAAAGGTTATGGTTCAGGATCCCGACACAACAGTAATAACATACAACATGTATGATCATGAATATGGGTAGGGATGGCCTTGTCATGGAAAAAACAACACTTTAGGTGATGACGTTCCTCAGAATAAGCCAAGATTTTCAAGGGACGTGATTTCTTATTTATAATTTCTTTTTTTCTTCAACTGCCAATTGACTCTGTTTGTAAAATTCATATTAAGAAATACCTTGGCACAAATGCTAAAACTCGATATATGGTTTTTTCTTACGTAGAAAAGATATTGTAAACATCTATAATCATCTCACAAAAGAAAATTACCAACTGCATACAAAGATGAAATGAGTGTGAAACTTTGGTATAAAAAACACCATAATGAATTCTTCTTCTACCAGAAGCCTGACGGTGGAGAGATCCCTTTTATAGCTTGAAGACAGAAAAAATGGATGCTGAAACTTTTCAATTTATCCCACAATAACTTGATAGCCATGGACTCAACATTCAATCAAAATAAATATGGGGTGAGTATTTTTTCTAATGATTTATTTAATAAAATAATTTTGGTTATAATGATTCAATATGATTAATGACTTAAAATTAAATTCATTTTAATTAATATGAAAATATCAGTTGTACACGTTTGTGGTGTTTGATGAGAAAGAAAGCGGGGTGTTAGTTTCATGGGTGGTGATGTCACATAACACATCACAATATATAGCACTATGGCTAGAGCACCTCATGCATAGGTGTTTTCAGCTTCTTCCTGATTGGAAGGTCAATGATTTCATGATTGATGATTCTATGACTCAAATCATTGCCTTGAGGTAACATCAATATTCTTATTTGACATTGCAAGTTGCATTGATTCTAAAATTTTCTCACTTAAAATGAATTAAATGTGGTTGGAGAATCACCAAATGTCAAATGATCTTTTGTTTTTGGCACGTAAGGAGGGCATGGCTAAAGAACGTTAATCGGTCGGTAAGTAGCTCAGAAAAATAAAAATATACATTCAATGAAATTGGTGATATCATGAAATATTGTTCTAGTCATGAAGTGGATAATGGAATCAATGGATTTTTCACCAAATTTGCAACCAACGAGAAGTTTTTGGACTATTTCCACAAGAATTGGGTTGACGGTGACAAGATTCATAAATTTTCATATTATTTCTTATGTTTGTACATTTTTTTGTTTCATAAGGACAAGATATATTTACTAATTGAGTTTTTGCATTTAGGGATGTGGGTTAAAGGCTACCGAGATTTTCCTCATGAAAACTAGGAGACAAATAATGTTGTGGAGTCATAGCATGACTATCTCAAGACAACCTTTCTATGTAATATATGAAAGAAATTTTCTCATAGGATGGATTGGTTATTCTATACTCTCCTAAAAAATGTTGAGCCATGTTATCGATTCAAGGCAATTATGAAAAAAGAAGGATATTTGAACAACCACAATAAAGAGATGCAACTTGAATCATCAATGGAAAAGGTTAGAATAATTATTGACAATGATTGCAGGCTTCATGAGAGCATATATCATGCTTATTGGGTGAGGAATCAAAGTAAACCTAATAAGAAATATCTACTCATATCGCGTCACACAAATTTTATCACTTTTGATTGCCCATGGTCTATTTGTGGAAACATTTGCAAGCATTCCATAAAGGTAGATTGGTTGAATTCATCCTTAATTGATTTAGACCCTTTATTGGATCTTGATACCACACCCAATAATTTTAATTCCCCTTCTTAGATAAGTATATAGGCACCAAACCTTGTTGCATATACTAGCACAACTATTATGGATGATGATAATGTTGAAGAACTTAATTTGTTGGGAGATGATTTGTTTGGATATCTAGACCTGCTTCGAAATAGTCCTCCTTCTACTGTGAGAAAGTCAAAAAGTTGATTGATTTGACTAAATATCTTTTGTATTATCCTAACGATATTCATATTATGAATTATGACTTGACCCTTGGGTTGGGTGCTTATGAGTCATATTTGATCAATATGTTTAGATCAAAATTTTATAATTTCTAGGTTTTTTTCTATGTATTTGCTCTTAATTTTGTGCATTGGTTGTTGTTGATATTTTAATGTAATGTGTGAATTTTTATAGGGTTGCAACATCCCAATACTTTTATTTCAGTTGAAGCATGTAGCCAGCTCTACTTATCACATCAGTTAAGGTGCATTTTAAGTGACTCATAACTGATGTAGTATGTATTCTAATGCATATTACTTCACATGCTATTATTTTCTCTAATGGAAATTGAATTATTATCTTACAGATACAACAACTTATTCAATGGATCCCCCTCCATCTGAACATGATTGGGTCACTGACATCACACAAATTGGTGATTTTTCAGTTTTGTTGCTATGTCTTTGTCTTAAATTTATGCACTGGTTGTTGTTGATGTTGTTAATGTAGCATGTGAATGTTTGCAGGGTTGCAACATCCCAATATTATTCTTTCACTTGAAGCATATAGAGAGACCCACCATCCCTCTATTTATCACATGAGTCAATTGAATTTGACAAGACTCCTAATTGATGTAGTCGGTATTTTGATGCATGTATTACTTCACATGTTATTATTTTCTTTGATGGAAATTGAATTGCTATCTTATATATATAACAACTTGTTCAGTGGATCCCCCTCCATCCCAACATGATTGGGTCACTGAAATCACACAAATTGGTGATTTTCCAAGTTTTTTGTTATGTATATGCTCTTAATTTTGTGCACTGGCTATTGTTGATGTTGTTAATGTACTGTGTGAATTTTTGTAGGGATGCAACATCCAAATATTATGCTTTCACTTGAAGAACATAGAAAGACCCACCATCACTCTATTTATCACATCAGCCAATGTGAATTTGACGAGACTCCTAATTAATTTAGTGTGTATTCAGATGCATGTATTAATTCACATGTTATTAGTTTCTCTTATGGAAATTCCATTGTTATCTTACAGATACAACAAATTATTTAGTTTACCACCCTCTATCCAAACATGATTTGGTCATTGAAATCACGCAAATTGGAAACAATACACAAATTGTATTCTCAAACAAGTTATGAGAGAAACTGCAACTTCTTATTCTTTAATATCCCACATACCAACATTCATGCCATGAATTTCATTGCAGTTTATGATGCTAGATTTTTGAGGATTCTTAGTGGAGAGACCAGCTTTGGCTAGGTGTGATTCCTAGCCAGGAGGAGTTGGTTGTTAGTGTTTTCTTGGTTTCCCTAGCTAGGGTTAAGAGAGCTTAAAAGTGTTCCATATTTTGATAAGAATCAAGTATGTACATGTACTTCATCTTTTATATATCAAAAAAAATGTTTCAGCAATCCAATAATTGAGTAGTTGAATATTTGAGTCCAATAATTGGGTACTTGAGTAATGATATTTCCAACACTTTCTTATAATAATGACAATTTGATAGAACAAAAGGTTGAAATTTTCAGTGTTTTAGCATATATATGTGCCCCAAGAAAGCACATACTTTATTTTGTCTAAATATTTAATTTTAAAACCTGATTTTTTCATGGGCATGATAACTGAAACCATTTTATAAAAGATACAATGGCTCTTGCGCAAGATTAAAGGTAAGAGCATTAATTTCATCTCAATTATTATGAAATGCAACATCAACATAATGAAGACACATTACCAAATCTCTTCAGTACTAGTATGCAACTAGGAATACAAATATTGCTACAGCATATAACAGAAAGGGAAAATTATGAGACCTTTGGTTTATTTTTTATACTTTTGTCCATGTTGGGCCTTAAAAATTCCCATGTTTTCATCTTTCAATATCACCATTCATACCCTAAAACCCTATGTTTTTAACTCGTCTCATACCCTCACTCCATAACTTGCCACCAAATACATATTTTACACTCTATGGTTGGTTATTATTAGTTTTCTTAGATTTTATATGATTAAAGATAAGTTTTTCATGATTTACTAATATCATTTTTGATAATTTCATTTTCCGAAGAGTTCCATCTCCAAAATTCTTCACAAGTCAGTTAAAAAAGTTACTGCATAGTTGAGTACGAAATTACAGTAGGTGAAAATATAAATTTTGTGATCAAATAGGGAGTAATCATGAAATTTCCGCACACGGGTTTTGTTTAGAGTACCCATATTCATGTAACCTAGAAATAATTTGGAAAAATTCATTACCATGAAGGCATTATGGTCAGGGGAATATTCAAATGTAAATTTAATCATGTTAAATGTGAACGACTTGGCCAATTTGGATTTGGTTTTGAATGCCTTGTTGAGCTAAATAGGGAAATGGTTCCTTCAGTTTCTCCATGATCAGAACAAGCTAACCATGACCCTTCTTAATACTTTTCTAGAATATATCATATGGCTTAATTTATCCTTGAGTTTGTTTTCACTTTGTTTATTATATTGGTTGTGCATTGGTTGCATTATAAAAAGCCCGATGCTCTCCAATACGAAAAAAAGGAAAGAATATGAACAATGGAAACCTAGTGTGGTAGAGTAGGAAGAGTAATAGATGGTAGCGGTAAGTAGTAAGCATATGTAATATTTCTTATGTTATGAATACAATGGATACTTTTATGTGTTTGATGTTAGAATTCATGTTTTTCTGAAATATAACACATAATTCTAATTCCATGCTTAATGTTCTAAAAGTGACTTTTGTTTTTAATTTTAAAGTGATTTGAGTTAATCTGGGCTTGCTCCAGGAGTGGCAAGGGCCCACCACAACTGGAAACAAGTCCTTTAGCCTATTTAGATCATAATATTTACATTCGAAGTGTGAATTTCATCGAGAGATTGTTGTCTGAAATCTAGCATCATTTTGTACTTAAAACTTTGTGTTTTAGATTTAAGGTTAAAAATTCCAAAATTCATTCAATTAGAACTCTTCTCGTTTTTTAACACAATTATTTTGTAGTGTCATGTCTGTGTAAGAATTCTCAAAACTAATTGTTATGTGGAATTATGGATTACAGATAAAACATTCTTACCTAATGTGGTGTGCATTTAGAAAAATAGATTAAAGAATTTGCAACTATGTTTCCTAACAGTAAATATACAAATAGAATAAATTAAGAAACATACTTGGAGTCCAAGTGCTTCCTATTCTCCTTTTGTCGCTCTTGTTGTAGCTTCAAATCCAAGCTAGATCACCAAAATATTTCCTCCAAGAATGAACACTAAACAACAAAGAGATAGAAATATACAGATTTATATTCAAGTTATTTAGTTAAATCAATGAAACATGAACCATATACATCAGATGAGAATCCATTATATGAAATAAAAAAGCTTATACAAATACATATGTGGGAAAGTAAACAGAAATATTTATTAACAGATATAAGGGGAGGTTACAACCAACAATTGATTTGATGTCACCAACTCCAACATCATCTAAGCCTCATCACAATGAACATCTCTCCAGTAGCATATCACTCAAATCAAATCCTCAATTGAAATTCCACCAGCATTTCTCTACTCAATTTCTTCCTTCTCAAGCACTAGGATCTGTGCTCAATTTATAGATGTGTTGAAGGTATTTTCACAATCAATGAATTTGTAATAATATGAAAGACATGTTTCCCAGTTCAGAGGTGTTGAATGGACACATTGATTCTAATTTTGACACATATGCATTCTTCTAGAAGGCACTAGCCATGTGGAGATTCTAGAACAATGAGAATTTCTCTCCCAATTGACCAAAAAACCCTTGAGTGTCGGGAAATGCTTTGCAGAGGACCCTTGAATGGAGGTTCTTGCATAGGCAAAGCAGTTAGCCCCTTGAGAGACTACTTTGGTGAGCTCATAGGTGATATAACATGTACCTCAAATATTGGAAACCATGCAATGTAAGTCATGGATGATTTATGTTTGTTCTTTGTCTTAGGGTATGTAGCAACTAAAATTATAGGGGATGATATGCCTTATTCATTAGTTCCAGGGATGATGTTAAGTTAACCAGGTCATTGGGAATGTTGCCCAAATTGACCTATAAGAATTTCCCCCTAAAGCATGAAGTCAGAATAATAATAACATATTTTTTGAATCAGATTATTTACACTATCATGGGCTGGAGTTGAAGCAGAGTGGAGACCTGCATCAATATTACAATACATTACATCATGATATATCCTCTTGATCATGAATTTTTGAGGGAAGGAATTCCCATGCTCAGCACATAAACTATCTAATAACATAGTGCATAAAGTCGTCTACATTGGAGTGTTGCCCAATAGAGACATTCCTACAGATATAGGCCCATGTTTGGATGACGATTTGTATGTAAGGTCACCGTACAGATGATGTGTACAACAATCTTGAAATCGCAGCCTCGATGGCTGAAACTAGATCCAGGGTCTTATTATCTCGTTCACTCGATCATTCGGGTACAAGTCTAGCCATGCGAATATATGATTTTGTAGTCAAACATGGTAAGACATAGTTTGATTACCAGCTAATGATGTAATACGTTAACAAATGTGAGAGAACCACCATTAAGTCAATGGTCCTCAAGGTACTGCAGTAAATTTCATAAGGCATGAATAGATGTTTTGATGTCGAATGCCAAAAAGAATATTTTGGTCAAAAGTCCGGAAGCGAGGATCTTGTCGATGCTGTAACAAGCCTCATGGTATTGGAATATAATGTTTCTAAGTGAACTTCCTGGATAATGATTTGTCATCGACAGGAAGTCACTTTATTGTGAAATGGGAGTTACTGATTTTAGAGAAAAAATGTGACTTGATATAGAAATGTTCAAGGATGATTATCATGAAAATGAAGGTTTATGAGTATTGCAGAAGGATGAGTATTCAATGGATGAATTCTCTTGAACGTATTGGCGACACTGAGATGAGTTGGCAGCATTGACCCAAAACTGAAGTGAAGGTATGATGAACCATAGGTATGAATGAAGCGTCAAGAAGATTACCCAACCCAAATAGTCACGGTGATGGAGTGAAGTGTCATGTTCAAGAGTGACCTACTACCATAGAAAGTTTTGTTCACTTTCCCAAATTTTCCCCAGTCATTTGTCAACCAGTACCTCTTTATTTTTTAACAAGCTTGAGGAGGATAACATATGCTTGATCTATAATTCAACCCTTCGGGTGAATAATGTATCGCTATTTAATAATTTAACAAGTCTAGTGATGAATGAAACTCGATTCTTGCCATGATTGACAAGCCCGTCGCTATTTTATGTTTTAACGAGCCTAACGATAGTGGCAACCCGGTCCTTTTTCATATTTAGAGTGTTTGAAAAAGACGATGAAAGAAAAATCCATAAGTACTTTTTCGTAAATTTTTCACTCAGATCCGAAAAAGTTTAAAATAATATCTGAGATAACCTCCTAGCACTAAGGCATTCCTTTTTCATAAATAATCTATCTCGGTTCAGAAAAGGGTTAAACTTAGTAGATGTAAATTCATTTACTTTTACGAGCTCGAAAATACAAGTGCTCGGCAATCTTTTCACATTATCGGGGTCTAAAAAGAGCTAAAAGAAGACTCAAGGGGTTCCTTTTCTGATGTTATCGAAGCTTGAAAAAGAGATAAAAGTGCGCTTCAAGTCCTTTTTCATTTTTAACAAAGCTTGAAAAATAAGGATAAAGGTATGCTTTGTGGTAAAATAATTCTTGAAATAAATCTGCACAACTAATTTGTTCATCAGTTGTAAAACCTGTTTAGAACAACATCAAATGGATTAAAAATACTTGTTTCATGATAAAAATAGAATAAAACCATAGTCACAGCAATAAATATGATTTTAAAACAATCAAATGACTAATAAAAAGTGTTTTACTATTCATTTTTACCATTTGAAAGTTACCAATTGCATTTTGGATCTCTGAAACTATTTTTTCCCCCGAACTTCAGCCGTTGATTATGATAGGTTGGTGCCATGAAACCTTCCTTTCTTTCAGTAGTCAATTCATTTCCTTTCATTGCAAATTTTTATGGATTTGGGCCCCTTAGGTTAAATTCTATTCCAAAAGAGGGCAATGAACCCTTGAGCATCAAAAAATGCGTCATTGATCACCTAAATTGAAGACTAGGTGCATATGCAACGCACTGTCCCTCGTTCAAAACTACATTAGGCATAATTCTCTTTCTTTATTCTTGCAATGTACCCAAAATTTATCTAATTTTTTGCATGAAAAGGACTCTAATGGGTCTTATGGTTATGTTTCAAGTTTCCATTGAACTAGAATGACGATTACTTGGAGAGAAAGAGAGCATGAAGAACAAAATATGGTTGCCCTAAATGATCCGGGTAGAGTAAGAGCCCTAAGATATTGTGGGTTGTTAAAGTACTTCCACTTGTCAGGGACAAGGCAACAAATAGAACTCTTGGAGTTCTTAGTTTGGGCATGGGATCCATCTATCGAGGCATTTTACATTAGGAAAAAAGTGGTTCTTATTATAGTGGAGGATGTATACTTTCTTACAGCCTTTTTGAGGAGAGGCCTGCCTATTTCCCTCTCAGGGTCTGCTCTCGGAGGAGAGACTGTGAGAGATTATGTTTTGAATATTGCTATCCAGGGGCAGAGCCAAGCAAGGATGGGAAAATAAACATCTGTGACATTTGATATTTTCCTTTTAGAACCATTCTTTTTATGATCGCAAAACTTGCTAGCACCGTTACACTACATGTAGTGAATAGATCATATATGTGGTATGCGCTAGAGTGTATGGAGCCAACAGTATTTGTTGTGAAACCAGCTTCAAAAATAGAAGAAAGAGATATCAATGCCTTAGAAATGAGCCACTTCGAGGGGAAAACCTCCAATACATTACATCAGTGAACAATTCTTAGATGATACAAATGACAAAACTCTATATATAGGAGTCCATGGGGCCACAATGTAATCCTAGCCGACCTAACAATAATAATGTAAGGTAAAAATAATAACAATATGCGGATTACAGGGGTACAACAATAAAAATAAGGGGGGCTACACTAACATAATAAGGGACTACACTAGTAATATAGGTACTTTTGTTTATCACCTAAATTGAAGACTAGGTGCATATGCAACGCACTGTCCCTTGTTTAAGACTGCATTAGGCACAATTCTCTTTTTTTATTCTTCCAATGTACCAAAAATTTGTCTAATTTTTTGCATGAAAATGAGTCTAATGGGTCTTATGGTTATGTTTCAGGATTCCATCGGACTAGAATGACGATCACTTGGAGAGAAAGAGAGCATGAAGAAAAAAATATCGTTGCCCTAAATGATCCGGATAGAGTAAGAGCCCTAAGAGATTGTGGGTTGTTAAAGTACTTCCGCTTTTCAGGGACGAGGCAAAAAATAGAACTCTTGGAGTTCTTAGTTTGAGCATGGGATCCATCTATCGAGGAATTTCAAATTAGGAAAAGAGTGGTTCCTATTACAGTGGAGGATGTGTACTTTCTTACAGCCTTTTCAAGGAGAGGCCTGCCTATTTCCCTCTCAGGGTCTACTCTCAGAGGAGAGATTGTGAGATATTATGTTTTGCAATATTTATATCTAGGGGTAGAGCCAAGAAAGGATGGGAAAATAAAAATCCATGACGTTCTATATTTTCCTTTGAGAACCATTATTTTCATGATCGTAAAACTTGCTAGCACCGTTACACTACATGTAGCGAATAGATCATATATGCAGTATGCGCTAGAGTGTATGGAGCCAAAAATATTCAACTGGTCTGAAGCTATACTTTCTCAGATAAGAAAAACTGAACAAGGAAAAGGGAGGAAGGAAGAAAAACTTAATTTATGGTTCAATCCTCATTTCATTTTCCTTAGAGGATTCCACTAATGCAGCCTCAGCATGTGACAATGGTTGTGTCTAACCCTGGAGAACTGCAGAGGCAGAGATGGGTAGAACTAACGGTTAGGCATGTAGGATAATTTTCCATTGTGTTCTCAACTGTGTTCTTCACCTGGTTTAGGAAAATTTTTGTCACCATCAATGAGTGTGCATACACAGGCGTTGATTTCCGACGAGATCCAAAATTAGCTTTACCAGAATGCGCTCAGTGGGGTGCAATAGGTAAGAATTTTTTGACCATGTTTTTTATTTTTTCTAAGTTTTATACAATTTTTTTGTATTTTTATGCTTTCCTAAGACTAAACTGAAGTTTTAATGTAATGCAGATGTTGGTTGAGTTCAACCGATGGAGGAACTAGAGCATGGAGCAGATGAGCCAGCAGAGAGGGTTGTCGGGAGAATAGTCCTTCAGGATCTAGACATGGCTAAGACTTTGTTTGAGCTTTGGTAGCACATAGAGGGGTTGACCTTCAGGATTTTGTATGGCTAGATCAAAGAGTTACCCATGCGATTGTAGCGCCACGCTATAGGTGTTCCTAACCACTGGATGTGATTAATACGTAGGATAGCTAGATCTATAGCATGTTACCATGAGCATCACTAGTTTAATTTTGACATGTTGCATACATTTTAAGGTCAGATGACCAATGTGCTTTGGGAACAAATTTTTGTAAAAACCTATAACTATCTATCTATTTTATTTAATTGTTTTCCTATGTTTATTTTCCAATCCTATTCAATTATGTGAATGTTTCTTTACATGTGTTGCAAATGTTTGTCTAAAACTTGATTAGCCAAGGAATTAGTCAATGTGTTCAAATTTATAGAAATTTTTTGATATTGAATAAAATCAAAGTGTCTTTCCAAAAGTCGAACTCTTAGGAACAAACGATGCAGTGTTGGATTTCTAATAGTATAAACACTAGTAAGTTGTAATACTAAAAGTTGTGAGTTAACCTTATGATGATGCGGTTAATACCAAATGAAATGGAATCAAAGAGAAGTTTGATCAACACGCTATACTCAGCGATATTGTTTGTCGATCTATCGATACAAATCCCTTGAAAACTCACTAACTCGTTGTTTGGAGTGAAAATGGCCCATGCTGCAGAGGATAGATTCTGCATACTACGACTAGCACCATTGGCATATCCAACAAATGGTTCCAAAGATACAGACATTTGCGATGAAATGTAAAGCGGATTAATAACGTCAAGAAAAATTCAAAAACAAACTAAGACAATGAATGTAAATCAACAACATATATATACAATATAATACAAAAAATCACTACGCTCATGATTAAGCATAGTAATGTTTCAGATACAACCCATTTCTAGGCTACGCCAACAGAAATCCATTGTAATCCACCAACTCATAGGCACCCTTATCAAGAACCCTTATGGAAATATAGGCACCATGCCATAATGGCTCAAATTTCCCTGTACTTGTTACATCATCTTCTCGATCATAAAGAAGGACCAAGTCACCCTCTAAGAAAATGCGAGGCTAGACATTTTTTTCGTATTGCGCCTATATACATCTCTTATGTGCTTTGTTGGCTGTTGGAACAGGGTCTCCTAACATGCTGCGAAACTGGTCCATTTTGGATATTTTTAATTAGATTTAATCTAGCGGAGGGGTTTTGGGGTGGGTCAAAGCCCCGAAAGCGTTGTATTGGGTAAAAGGGAAAACTAGGGGTCCGAAAACCATATGTTGCAGACCATAGGAAAATTGAGGCTAGATTGTTACAAATAGAGATGCATTTTGTACTGAAAAAGGTAGGATATGATGAGCTATTGATGCGAATTATGATTTGAGCTATCTGTTTGGGTTTTGGGGAACAGACTCCTGCTGGCTGTGTGCGCGAAGATCCAAGTCCAGCTGTGTGTGGACCCTGCTGCTGTGTACACAGGTTGGGAAGGGAATTGTAAGGAAGAATTGATGAATGAATGAATGTGAAAGATTGTTAGAGAACTCAATCTATGAGTACTTTTATGTGAATTACTGATAATTGTTATATTGTGTGTTTTCTGTCCTTAAGCTGCGAAAGAACTGTATACTGCATTCTTGGATCTGGATCTGTTATCTTCTATTTATGTACTCCTGTTTTGATGTTATAACAACCTTATAACTATAGATCTAGTGCACATCGATGTGAATAGAGACTTAATTAACCCTGCACAGAACAAGGTAATCGGGGATTACAAGACCCAGCGCAGCTCTGCTTGCTTTACCCATCCTTTCTTAGGGTACAGAAACCTAGTTCCAACACCCACCCATAATACTTCGGGTGAGACTTTGACCTACGCAAGTATGTCACTACTGAAAGGGACAATAGTATAGGGGTTTTTTGGCAAACCTTGCACATCGAACCTAGGTCACGACCCCTCGAGCCAAAAAATGGTTCCATTGCCAGGACCGGAGGAAGTCTGAGAGAGGAATCGGGTAATGACAAGAGAATACTGGAAACCTGAAAGAAAAGAGATTGAATACCAGTTCGAAAGACAGATCCAGGAGTTTTCAGTAAAATAAAATCACAGTGAGAAGGTAACGGCGGAAAGGTGGAAAAATAGGTACATACTTACTAAAAGCTACGAAATATTCTTTGTAACCTTTGCAATTGAACTCCAGGAGTGGCTGGCTAGACTTGTGGAATTATAGAAGTGTTGGAAGGATGAGCGAGTCACTAAGTGGACCCCAGAGCTGCTTGAGCAGCTAGAAAAAACTGATAATACTATCACACGCACGGTGGATCACTCGGTGGATAGTGTGCTGGGAGGATTTCTGACGGAATTTTCCATTGATCAATTTGCATCATACTTTGAGGCCGAACGATGATTCTTCAAAGCATTTCGAGGAAAATTTCTGAGGACATTAGCGTTTTTTATCAAGGAATTACTGTGTGAAAAGAGCATTCTGTGTAGTCATGCTGACTGAATGACCTCAGATCTAGACGGAAGCACGGCATGCAGTGGTAAATACTATTGAACCAACCTTGACGGAGGGAGATCCACCTACAATCTGTTGTAGGAACTAGCTGCGCAAGATCCGCCAACTACATCACCACTGAAACCGCGCAAAGGTAAGAATTCGCATATACCACCACCCCCCCTAGACAGTGATATGGTTGTGCATCTGAAACTACCTACCTTCAAGGGGGTGGTAGATGAGGATATGGACCGGTTTTGGTTCATTACAGACTTTGTATGGACTACGCAAAATGTGGTGAGTGATATGATAAAAAGGGCACAACTTTCGTTGCCCTTCGAGGACAGGGCCCTAGACTGGTATATGCAGTATGTTTCCCATAATGGGAGTGCATCTATTCAAGATATAAAGGATGCTTTGAAGCACCAGTTCAGAAAGCCAAAATCTTATTCCCAGTTGGTAGCAGAAGTGAAGGACT
The DNA here is from genome assembly GCA_034641835.2 of Pinus albicaulis. NCBI lineage: Eukaryota > Viridiplantae > Streptophyta > Pinopsida > Pinales > Pinaceae > Pinus > Pinus albicaulis. The sequence goes on along the minus strand of CM076570.1, from coordinate 1,189,114,365 downwards.
TCAAACAAGGTGCGTATGAGTCAGTATGGGAGGCTGATCAACGATTGAAGAAAGCAATAAGAGAAGGAGGATTCGAATATGATGATAGACAACATACGTAATGGATCATCACTATGTTTTTACCTCACTTGCGCACGCCAATGAATCATCAGACCTTTGAGTCATGGGAGAAGGCTGTTGAAGTAACTATGAAACTAGAGGCTACCCCCCGAGAGGATACGTCAGCAGGGGTAAAACAAATCCAAGAACAACTTGGGGCTATGCATATGGAGATACAGAACCTACGAAAAGAGCGAGGAAAGGATGGTTGTGTAGATCTCTGGTGCATATGATTTCGGGTGTCTGGCCATACGAAGGATCAGTGCCCTCTGCTAACGGAATACATGAAAACAGGAGGACCTATTCTAGTACACCTGGGGGCAGGTATGGAACCCGTCTTGTTAGGACTAGGTTCAAGCGGACCTGTGCTATGGTGTGATGATTGTCGGGTAGCAGGACTACATGATATGAACCATTGCCCTTGGCTAGGTGAGTATGTCCCAGAACTAAAGCAACAATGGTGCCAATTATGTTGATCAGTGGGACATGATGAGTAGAAATGTTGTACTTATGACTTAATGATGGATCGTGGGAACTCATATAGGGTAAAATCAGACCCTACGTCACCAAGACTTTCTGCGCACTTTGGAGGATCACCAACCCGAGCTAGAGGAGGTCTGGGAGGAAGCGCAGGGCGAGTAAGTGGCCAGCTAATCTGTTATAACTGCAGAGAAATAGGGCACTTTTCCAGGGAATTCCCGAATCCCACCAGGCCATCATGAAAATATTGTAGGCATTTAGACCATCAGGTAGAGGACTACCCAATTTTAATAGCCAAGATGCAGGAAAAGCAGCCCACCCCTACGCAGAACGTACAAAGAGTTAAAACCGAGCAAAGAAAGGCAGATCTCTGTGTAAAAGTCATGACACGTAGTGGGATAGTCACCCAGGGAGAAAAAGAGGAGCTTGCCTCCCAAGAAGGAGTGCCTTTCAAAGAAAAAACACCACTGGCAGTCCCCGCGCAATCGCCGACGCAACCTCAGATAGAGGAAGGGGTTGAGCTCTTTTTAAAGGCATGTCTGAAGCTGCTACAAAATTCGTAGGCTATAGGAAATCTCCAAGCACTACTGAATACCTACGCAATTTGGTCCAATTTGATCCCTGAGACCAAGGATGTACAAAAAATATACACCTATAAGAAGCGCACTGGAAGAGAGATGCGATTAACTGCGCAGATTTGTGACTACGAGATGGATCAGATTATCTTAGATCTGGGGTCAGATGCGAATGTATTACCAAAGAATACATGGCAATGAATGGGAGAACCTAAATTAGAAGGGTCCACCATCCAAATACGAATGGCCAATCAACAAAAAATCATCCCTTTGGGGAGGTTACCAAAAGTCATGGTTGACATCACATGGGTAAGGGTCCTAACTGAATTTGAAGTCATAGAAATTATGGAAGATGCATATCTCTACCTTGTTCTCCTTGGAATGGATTGGGAAATTGGCATGGGGGGTGTCATCAATCTGAAGAAGTGCAGCATGGTGTTTGAAATCAAAGGTACGCATGTCATAGTACCACTAGATCAAGCAAAAGGCGCACGGTATACTGAGCCATCCTATGAGGAGGAGGAATTCGATCACATTTATAAATTAACTGTGCAGGATGGAGATCAGGTTAACCCCATGGATGAAGGAATGCTCTGATGTGAAAAGGAGAGTGAATTTTTTTTTTACTCTGATGAGGAGCTGGAAAATTGGCAAGGTCGGTTGCACGAGGTTTCGGTGCTTCGATGTCTTCAGACCGTCAGGAATTTTCGTCGCATCTCTACCATGGAAAGAAACCTGCCCTGCCAGGAGGATGCATATGATATTTAGAAGATGATTTAACCTAATATTCCCACGGAATGCAAGCTAGGAGCACTATCACTAACACTGCGAAGAGCACCTATGCAAGGACCGATATTCTTCACTCAGGAGAAGTATTGGAGAAGGGTGATCCTGCCCATAGGGACCCCAGTTTCTAGATGGACTCCAAGGTCAATCGACCTAAAGGATACTTGCTGACATACAACACTCAAGGGTGCGATCAAACCTTGCACGGACAGGCTTGCCGAAGTGCCACTGACCTAGGCATGTGTTGGGTTACGGACCTACCTAGACCCATGTGTAATTTGGAGAATTTGCAGATGCCTCAAGTAATAAATGGCATGAGGACACGTGACGCATCCCTATCATGGAGGGATTTCCCGACCAAGGGCAAAGCGCATGGCTCGAAAAGACTGATGGCCAACTTGCAGACACACCTTGCGTCGACCTTCATTCAGGGTACGCGAACGACATGTAGGTGTCATCCGTGGTCTGACATTCCGTCGAAATGAACTCAGGCATGAAGGATGCCCGTCAGCACATCTCGTTTTGATAAAAAAGGAATCTTACAAGTACGCAAAATATGCGGTAGAACATCAATGCAGCCATTTATGGTAAGATTGATCCACCTAACTGATGGTCAGTCTTATGAATGGGCTAATCCACCATTAAATAGCTCCGGATGGTGTGCGGTTGGCTGGATCACTTCACACTAGGTTATTTATTCACCCTAAAACATGCTCCAGCTATCTGCGTACTGGTTTTTTCACTCATTAACATTCTCTAGGATGCCCGTTTTCTTGTTGCTTAGATGGACCCTAACCCACCGAATGACCCAGTCCCAGGCTGCTCAGTAATTGCAGATATCATCTTAAGAGAGCCTAGGAATGCTGAGTGCAGTCAAAGGAATGAGTACTGGCTTTCTACAGAAAGAATTGTCTGCGAACCAAAAATAGAGAGGCACCAGTACTGCGCAACCAATCGTCTTACCCCATGGAGAGCCACGAGACCCAGCCAGCTAGCCTTAGAAGATATAGCAGAAGGTCTGCTAGTACTGCAGCCCCCAATCCACAGCATCACAGTTAGGTCCCAACTGGTTATGCGCCAAGAAGGAACACTAAGATACAGGGACATGATGCAACTTCTCTGCAACTCCAGAGTACCACCTAGTAGAGGCAATGTGTGTTCACTCCCTCGCCTTGCCCTAGTCAATGCTCCTGACCCAACTACTAGGGACATCAAAATAGATTTAGCGCAACTATCTCACACAGAGCTCCAAGGATTATACACCAAAGTGTTGCACGAAGTTTTCCACCATGACCGAGCCACGCAACAGAAGTATGACATACCTCTGGATGAATGGAACCAGTAGATTGCAGTGGTCACAAATGTAACACACATTATTCAGGAGTAGTTGATGTGGGGCACACAATTGGTTGAAACAACTACCCAACTATGGATGGCCATCTAGCACCATCCTACACTTTAGCATATCCAGAAGGAATTACAGTAGGCGGAAGCTACTCTAGATCAAGTTAGAGCCTCCACCACCTCCACGCAACATCTAGCCATCTTGGAAAATCTAGATAACCTTTTCCATGATAAGCATGTCATTCGAAAACGGTTGGAACCATGGGATGACCTTGCACTCCAGCTCGCCAAAGATGCTTAGTCCGCCATTGCGTGCCCCCACCGGCTGTTAGAAAGGGTTATCGCGACTCTAGACGGCCTTGCCTCCCTGACAGTTTTCAACATTATGCAATGAGCTACGACCCAGAGTCAGGAAGTGCTCCCTCCACTCGTCTACACTCTAGCTACCTTGCACGTGCAAATAGAGGTCACGCCACTGCAATGACTTGGGACGAGTTAAAATATTGTGTTGGGGGAATGTTGGAATAGGGTCTCCTAACATGCTATGAAACTGGTCCATTTTGGATATTTTTAATTAGATTTAATATAGCGGAGGGGTTTTGGGGTGGGTCAAAGCCCTGAAAGCGTTGTATTGGGTAAAATGGAAAACTAGGGGTCCGAAAACCATGGGTTGTGGACCATAGTAAATTCGAGGCTAGATTTTTATAAATAGAGATGCATTTTGTATTGAAAAAGGTAGGATATGATGAGCTATTGATGCGAATTGTGATTTAAGCTATCTATTTGGGTTTTGGGGAATGGACTCCTGCTGGCTGTGTGCGCGGAGATCCAAGTCCAGCTGTGTGCGGACCCTGCTACTGTGTGCACAGGTTGGGAAGGGAATTGTAAGGAAGAATTGATGAATGAATGAATGAGAAATATTGTTAGAGAACTGAATCTGTGAGTACTTTTATGTGAATTACTAATAATTGTTGTTTTTTCTGTTTTCTATCCTTAAGCTGCAAAAGAGTTGTATACTGCATTCTTGGATCTGGATCTATTATGTTCTGTTTATGTACTACTGTGTTAATGTTATAGCAAGCATGTAACTATAGATCTAGTGCATGTGGATGTGAATAGAGACTTAATTAACCCTTCACGAAACAAGGTAATTAGGGATTACAGGACCTAGCGCAGCTCTGCTTGCTTTACCCATCCTTTCTCAGAGTGCGGAAACCTAGTTCCAGCACCCACCCATACTACTTTGGGTGATACTTTGACCCGCGCAAGCAGGTCACTGCCGAAAGGGCCAGTAGTATAGGGGTTTGTTGGAAAACGTTGCACACCGAACCTGGGTTAGGACCCCTCAAGCCAACATTGGCCATTTTGGCTTCACAACGTGTTTCATCAAGATGGATGAGGTTAAAAAGACGTGCTTCTTCTTCTGAGGTGTCAGGTAACAAGTCGATTAGGAGTTTTAACGACGTTATTTCACATTGGATTGGTAAGATAGCTTCTAGACCATACACCAATTGAAAAGGGGTAAATCCGGTTGCATTTCTCACCGAGGTTCGATATGCCCACAAGGATGAGTACAAGATCAAATGCCATTTTCTTTTATGAACTCATAACATTCATTGAATCATACATTTAAGAATCTTGTTGATAGCCTCAACTTGTCCATTTGATTGTGGATAATAAGGAGTATAATTATCATGTGACAATCCTAACTTGGTAGTCCATTCATTCATCATGTGGTTGTGAAAATGCTTCCCATGATTTGTAACTATAGCCTATGGGACCCCAAACCATGCAATAACATGATTAAATAAAAACAATGTAGTTGTTTGTCCTGTGTTGTTGAATGTAGGAATCGCTTCGACCCATTTGGTAAATGTTGGAGCAGGGTCTCCCAAAGGCTATGAATTTTGTCCATTTTTTGTATATTTTTTATTTTTTAGTCTAACACAGGGGCTTTGGGGTGGGTCAAAGCCCCTAATGCATTGTAAATGGGTCAAGGGTAGACCAAAAGTCCACAAACCACGGTTTGTGGACCATTGCATGCATAGGCTAAATCAGCATAAATAGATGAACATTTTTGAGTCATAGGTAAGAAAAGAATAGAGATTGATGTGAAGCATGAATTGTTAGATCTGTGGTAGGGTTGTTTGGGTTAGGACTCCTACTCACTATGTGCGCGGATATCCTCTATCCTATTGTGTGCGGACCCTACTGGTTGTGTGCGCAGGCGGTATTTTGGGAATGTAAGAGGATTTTGGTAATAATATATATATGCGAAAGTATTGTGGACATCTGATGTTATATGGATATGTTCTATTATGGTCGATGCAAACTTGAGTTATATGATTATGTATTTGTTAGTAGTTGTGAACTGTCTGTGTTTATGGTACATGTATCTGTGATTTGTTAAATTCTTGTGATTATATTGCTCTATGATTATAGATGGTAGTATGCACGTGGATGTGAACCTATTAACTAGATATGATAAGCTACATTGTGGTTATCTATTGAAAATCCTACGAAAAACCCCTTGTATTATAGATATGATAATTGTGAACTAGCTTAACTTACATGCTCTCTCCTAGGGTGCAAAAACCTAGTTCCAGCACCCTCCCATACTACTTTGGGTGATACTTTGGCTTGCGTAAGAAGGTCACTGCCGAAAGGGCCAGTAGTTTAGGGGTTTTTTGGAAAACCTTAACCTCCGAAACTGGGTCAGGACCCCTCGAGACAAAAATGGTTCCGTTTCAGGGACCGAGAGCATTTTGAGAGAGATCGGGTAATGCCAAGACCGTATTGGAAACCTGAGAGGAAATAAATCAATGAATGGTTTGAAAAACAAGTTCAGGAATTCGCAGTAAAATAAAATCGCAGTAAGAAGTTGACCGTAGAGGAGTGGAAGAACAAGTACATTTTCACGGAGATCTATGATATTTTCTTTGTAACAATTGCGATCGAGCTATAAGAGTGGCTCGCAAGGCTTGTCAAGTTTCAAAAGTGTTGGAAAGACAAACGGATCATGAAGTGGACCCCAGAGTGGATGCTGCAGTTAGAAAAAACTGATAACACCATCACTCACATGGTAGATCACTGGGTGGACAGTGTGATAGGAAGATTTGTGACAAAATTTGTAGTCGATCAATTTGTGTCCTACTCAGAAGTAGAGTGGAGGTTCTTCAAGGGTTTCTAGGGTAAGTTTTTGAAAAATTTGCCATTACTGATTAAGATATTTTTGTGCGAAAAAAGCATTTTGTGTAGCCATATAGATTGAATGAGTGAGGGTACAACGCACAGTGGTAAGTGCTACAGAAATAATGAAGAAGGGATCAATCTGTATATAGTCCAACAAGAAATTTTTCTGCACATAGCTCTCCATCTACGCCGCCTTCGAACCCTCATAGGGGTAAGAACTCACCTCCACCCCCACCAAAAGATGATATGGCCTCGCACATGAAGCTACCTACCTTCAAGGGCATGGGTGATGAGGACATGGACCGGTTCTGGTTTGTTGCAGGATCGGTATGGATTGCACAGAACGTAGCAAGCGATGCGGTGAAAAGGGCACAACTATCTCTTTCCTTTGAAGGAAGAGCCTTGGACTGGTACATGGGATATATTGACCAACATGCGAATGAAACTATTGAGGAAATCAAGAATGCATTGAAACAGCAGTTCAAGAACCCTAATTCCTACTCTCAGATAGTGAACGACTTGAAATATTTCAGGAAAGGACCATCTGAGTCCATATGGGAAGCAGATAAATGATTAAAGAAAGTAATCCGAGAAGGAGGATTCCAGTATGACGACAGGCAGCACACAGAGTGGTTCATTTCTATGTTGTTGCCCCACCTGTGCATGCCAATGGGCCATCAAGCCATTTAGACACAAGAGAAGGCCTTGGAGGTTTCCATGAAGCTGGAGGTTGTGCCAAGAGATGATACCCAGTTAGGAGTATAGCAGATACAAGGCCAGCTAGAGGAAATGCACATGGAAATCCAAAACCTGTGAAAGGAGTGAGGAATGGAGGCCAGCCCCGAAAGATGGTGCATACGATGTAGGGTGAATGGCCACACCAAAGATAACTTTTCTCTACTAGTAGACTACATGTAGGCCGGGGGACCCAGCCTGTTGTGCCCTAGGGAAGCTGTAGGGCCAAGTGGGTTGGTGCTATGGTGCGATGACTACCGCGTTGCTGGTTTGCATGATACCAATCGCTATCCCCGCCTTGCCGCATATATCCCAGAAGTAAAGAAACAATGGTATAGGTTTTACAGGTCTGCAGGACATGATGAACAGAATTTCCAAACTTTTGATCTAATGATCGATCGGGGAAACCTATATAGGGTACATTTGGACCCCTCATCACCTAGATCCCCCATAAGTATAGGAGGCTCCCCAACCAGGGGTAGGGGAGGGGGGCGAGGGGGAAGCACAGGTAGGGGTAGAGCCCAACTGATCTGCTATAATTGTGGGTAAGTAGACCACTTTGCAAGGTACTTCACAAACCCAACATGGAAATCCTGCAGATATTACAGGTAGTTGTACCATGTGATCGAGGACTACCCGATTCTGATGGCCAAAGTGCAGGAAAATCAGCAGACTCCTACACAGAATATACAATGGGTTAAGGCGGAACCTCATGAGGAGGGGTTGAGCATTAATGTGATAACACGCAACAGTATGGCCACCGGGGGGTCGGTGGAAAGAACAGAGATGGAGCCTCTTATCCGTAAAGCAGCCACTAAACAGGAAGGCGTGACTTACGGAGGGAGGAGACCTATGTCGCAGCTTGGCAAGACTGTGCTCAAGATGAAACATCAACTCCAAATAGTAGAATTGAAGATGAGGTCAAACCATTCTTGCAGGCATGCATGAAGTTATTGTGTAATCAGTGGGCCATAGAAAATTTCCAAGCTCTACTCGACAGTTGTGCAAGAAAAGTGGACCCAGTCATGAAGATTAAGGATGTGCACAAACTTTATGAGCAGAAGAGATGCATTGGTCGAGAGATGTGATTAATTGCGCATATTGGTGATTATGAAATGGACCAGGTAATTCTAGACCTAGGATCAGATATGAATATACTACCTAAATAGACTTGGTAGCGAATGGGAGAACCTAAATTGGAATGGTCCACTATCTAGCTGAACATGGCTAATCAACATAAGATCATATCATTGGGAAGATTATCAAAGATTGTAGTAGATATCACCAGAGTTAAGGTACAAGATGACTTTGAAGCCATTCAGATTCTAGAAGATGCGGACCCCTACCCGGCACTCCTGGGACTGGATTGGGCCATTGATATGGGCTGTATTATCAATTTGAAGAAATGAAGCATGGTGTTTGAAAGTGAGGGAACACGGGTGATCGTACCACTAGACCTTGCAGAAGGAGAAAGTTATATCGAGCCAGCGCTTGAGGAAGAAGAGGTGGATCACATCTATAAGTTAACTACGAGGGACGAATACTGGTTCAACCCTACAACCGATAGTGTGCTTTGCTGGGAGAAGGACAGCGAATGCGTTTCTGACTCTGACAAAGAAATAGAAAATTGGAAAAACTGACTGCATGATGTCTCTACTTTGCGCTACCTACGAATTACTAGGGATTTCCGATACATATCCTCCAAGGTAGGAGAACTACCGTGCTTTGATTGTTCTGGTAGTATAAAGGAATTTTTGCAAACCTTCGAAGCTAAGGTTCCCAGAGAATGAAGGCTATGGACCCTTAATCTAGCTATGCACGCAACGCCTGCAAGATTGTGGGACACGCATAAGGGGGTGTTCTAGGAATGGGAGGAATGTTGGGATATGATGGTCCTATGATTTGAACCTCCGACTGACGTGCGCGTCAAGATATTCTAGGGCCAAGGGGATCCACACAAACATTTGTTCACCTAGATGGAGAAATGGTGTGAGTGTACTGCAGAAGAATGGGTTAACTTGTTTATTCATGCCTTGGGACCAATTCCCGCTGCATGGTACCTAGATGTGGAGCTACATCAGCACACCCGCTTGTGGAAAACCTTAAAGGAAGAATTCTTGGGGATATTCGGGTTAACAGGAGGATTGGAGGTGCTTGAGGAAGCTCTGCAGAATATCGATACCTTTATATTTGGTGAATCCAGCCCTATGCAATAGTTGAAATACCCACATGGGAAAAGAAGATGCAGGATATTGTCGAGTTCCACAAGATCACCATCGAAGATTATGACATAGATCCATGCAATGCCTCGATCATAGAATTAGAAGGGGAATGCACAGTTTCAGGACCTCCGTTACATACGGTGGATGTTATGGAACATCTAAAACCACGAAGCAATAACATGAGTACATAAGAACATCTAAAGTTGGCTAAAATTGGCAACTAATGGGATGATGGGATAGTAGGCAAGATTGCATAACTGCTCATGGTGTATCAAGACTTGTGTCCAACTGAGTTTTCAGAGCCTAAGGAGATCACAGGGGACTTAGGCGGTATGCACATCACTATGAAACTAGATGCGCAGCCGGTAAAATAGCACCCTTATCATACGCAAAAGGTTAGGGAGGAGATCGATAATATGGTCATCGAACCATTCAAACGGTCAAACTGGGTGAGGCCTATGACAGAGAAACACCTACTACAAAAAATTCCTTCAAGGATACACACTGATCACTACACCTCTGAACACACTGCTTAGGAAATATGTTTCATTCTTTTGGGATGACGCATGCTAGAAGAGCTTTGAGATACTCAAGAAAATATGGTATCTACACCTATTCTTACTTTCCCCAATTGGGCGGTGGTATTTCATGTTCATGTTGATACTTTAAGGATTGCCCTGGGAGCGGCCCGTATGCAGTCTGGCACCGAAGACATTGATCACCCAATTGCATGTGCTAGTCAGAAAGTCTCGAGTGCGGAGCACAATTATTCCACCATGGAGAGGGAAGGGTTGGACCTGATCTATGCACTACAGAAGTATCAACACTATCTGTGATGGCAGGCTCACCCTGCCAAACCCGCAATCTTCACTCTCTTGTGCATATAAAACTGCACTTCCATTTTCGCCCCAAATAATTTTAAATCTGGGCCATTTCACACAATTGATGCGGAAGCACTTTTCTCCAATTTCTGGTCATAGAACCACCCAACCAGAGTTCACAACATTATGTGGAATCTTCTCCTTCTTTATGCTCTGTGGTCATAGACCATGGGAATTTTCCCATTCCATAAAATCGAATTCAATTTTTTAATTAAACTTCCAAAAGTCTTTTAACTTTCATGAAAATCTGAATAGAAATTATGACTTTATATAAAATCCAAATTATAATTCTATGGTTCAACCAACATTCAAGCTCTATAAAAAAAAACTCAATATATTAACAACTGGACCCCATAGCATATAAAATTATCTGATTTCAAGGTTCAAACCATTTAATATTCCATTACCTACCAAAGGTTCAACTTTGGTAAAAGGCCAACTCCCAGCAATTCAAACATATGATTATTTGGCCTTACACACTCAAACTTTGGTTAAACCCTGGTTATGAACTTTCAACTTTGGGTTAAAACTCAATTTCCAACATCACGTTTCGATTATGCCATTAAAACTTCATAAACCTCGATTTTGATTTTAAAACAAAACCCAAAACATTTCCTTTGTTTTATACCATTATAATCACTTAATTCTCAAGCCTTGAGCTTACACTATTGACCTTATTTCGACTTCTGGCACAAGAAAATTTAAACAACGCTGGCCCACACATTCATATCTCAATGATATAACTAATTCTCAATGAGATAAATGCTCACCATACATGTGTTTAATGAACCAACTTCCCATGTGAACTCCCTTTGACCTTTCGCCTTTATGATCAGATGCAAATCACATTGGTTTTATCACTGAACTTTAGCACACAAATGTTGCGCGAAATAGGCAGTATTCGAATGATGACGTGTTTAAAAATTATTGGATCACGTTCATAATTGGAAAACCTCTCCTGAGCACAAGAGGCACACGAGACCGGTAGTATACTCACACAAAACCACTCTTTGGAAAAGTTGGTATTGAACTGTGTTTTAAGTTAATCCGCTCCTTTTAAACTTGGCTTCTCCGTCTTACTACTGCGGATTAATCTCAAGTGACATCGCTTCAACAAATAGAGGTTAACGCAGATTTAAACATATCAATGATCAGTTTCTATGGTATTACTTGCGTACTTCATTTAAGACCAGATCTCATCAAATTCCCTAGTGAACTCTCCATACTAGTTAAAACACATTCAATAATCAATAGTCAATAATTTCTGTATGGTGGCTCCATATAAAATCGATACTCTTCAAAATTACTTTACACAGATTCACATTTACACCAAATTAATTCCAAAAATATTAATCCTTTCCACACAGAGACTTATAAGAAACGTATGACTCAATGAAGCTTGAAGGAACAAAAATCGTTTCTTTACACAGAGAGAAATAACTCAAATTCCCCCTCAATATAATAACTCAGGAAATAAGAAGAATCGAACCCTCTCTCAGCCATAAAGTGAATTCATAATTTCGATTCATTTCATAATGCATCCATCTTGTCATATAAATTGAGACCTACAATTAAATGCTTTGCTGGAATCGATCCTTTCAGTGATCGATTCACCCAATTTTTAAGTCAAATTAAAACACGCACAGTCTCATACACGAATCAAATTGACCCTGAATTCCTCTGTATAAATAAAACTAAATTAATTAAAAAACTTACTTCCTCTGTGGCCTGATCTTCAATTCAATGGCCCTTCTATCCTCACTACTCTACCTCTGAATGGATCTCCCCCTATCTGCTCGTAGGCTTAAATTTATAAAAAATACTAAGGAATCAATTTAGTTTCCCTAATAGCTGATCCAAGACTCTTGGAATTCTCAACATCTTAAATTTGGACTCAATCCCTAAAATAACTGAAACTGATCCTAATTCGACTGTCCCTTCACATTCCTAACTAATCACCATCCCCTCATGTTCTCTAATGGTTCGAGAACATTTACAATTCCTCACTATTTTATTCAAATTACTAATAATTACATGAGAATTTAGAAACATAAGACATCCCTATGTCTTATAAAAAAAACAAAGTATTTCTTGAGCCTAATGCCCCTGCATCAGACTACTAAGGTTAAAATTGATCATGATCTCCTGATCATGTGCCTTCAGTGCTTGTCTTCCTAGATCCCATACTTTTCTTTGTTGATGTCCAACAGCTGCATTATTCTCCGATTGCACTTCTCCAGGTTTCCATATCTTGTTCTGCATCTTGCCTCCAGCTATGCTTTCAAAATATCTTCTTATCTTTCCTTTGCTAAAATTCTTCTACTTTCTTGCTATTGTCTGTTGCTTCTGAGACACCTTCATCATCAGTCTTTTGATGCTTTCAATCTCCATGTCCAACTTATCTTCTAGCTGGAAATTCCTCTACCCACTGCTGCTGTTTTCAATTTCTATTGCTGCCAACATTGATGTTGCTACTGTCAATGTTGCCTCATTGATTGTTGCTAACATTGTTTTTACTCCTATAGATGTCACCCCACATGCTGCTTCAGCTACCACCATAGATGTTGTTGATGCTAATGTTGCCTTAGTTGTTACCTCCCTGATTGTTGTTGCCTCCCAAACTTCCTGAATATCTCTTAAGATATCTCCCTCTGCAACAATTTTATTTTGCTCATCACCTGCAAATTTACTCTTAAAAAATAAACTTTTATTTAATTCTCTTCCTGCAGTAACATATTCATTTATCTCTGTTTGTATACTAGCAAGAAAAATTAATTTTAACAAACTAGTATCTGCTCCTTTCACAACTTCAGACATCTTTACTCCAGTGCCTGCAATTTCTTCCTCTTATTTAAATGTTTCCAGCAAACATTTCAACCACTCCTTTTGTACTTGTTTCACATCATTAGTATGCTGCAATTTAAATTCAGCTTCTTCTTCTTCCTTCTTGAAAATTTTCAGTAATTTTCCATCATCATCTTGATTGATTCTAGCAATCAAATCACGTTCTTCAAACTATGTACCCTCATCTTCTATCAGAATAGAATTCTGATCCTTTATCACTGTAGTAGTTCCAAGAGTTTGTCCTCCAGTCTTCTCTTGGCTATTCAGACAAGCCAAATCCTCCTCGTCACCAATAGTAACAATTTTCTGCATGACTGTTTCACCTTCCTTCAAGACAATCCCAAGAGATGGACTGTCTCCTGCAATACCTGTAAGCACAATCAAATTGTTAGTTTCAAAATCACAAGACCCAATGGTCTCAATTGATGATCCAGTCACCAATTCTTCTCTCTGCAGTTCCAAGTATTCTTCAGGACTCAGAAAATCTTCACTATCTTTCTCCTCAGCTTCTAGAGTTATCTCCATTGTTCCAATCACCATGTTAAAATAATGATCCTTCACTATGTTTTCAGCCAACATAGTTTCTCTTTCATTCAATTCTCTAAAAAATTTCATTTGTTGTTGTTCTTTGCCTGCATAATTAACACATGAAATTTCAGCACTAAAATTACAAGGTCTCAATACCTCTTCCTCCTTTGACAACACATCAGTATATTGTTTTGAGTTTCCTTCCAATTCCTCTGTCAACACATCAGTATGTTGATTTGCATCCCCCATGAGACTTTCAGCTATTCTCTCCTTCTTTCCATCATCTGCTTCATGAACACTATTCATGAAGACCTTCTTGCCCTGCTTCCTTAGAAAATTATCCTGTGCATCGGTCATGTGCTTCTCCAATTCTCTTCTCTGAAGATCTAATTTTCTATACAATTCAACAATTTCAATTGAAGTAGATTTTGGGAACCTTACACAACCATTTATACCTCCACTTTTTCTTGACTGATCATCAGATGGTCCTTCATCTCTTGCCTAAATATTCTCCTTAGACTCCTTTGTCTTCAATTCCTCCTGAGATCTTGCTATCTTAGCATTGATCTGAACAGATTTTAGATTCAATTTCTCCTCCTCAACAAACTTTAAAGCTTGTTCATCTCCCTGTGATGTACCTGCAAACATACACAACTCTTTAGTTTTAAAATCACAAGACCTTTCAGTCTCGATTGCCTCATTTATCAGTGCCTTAGACTGATCCTCTTCTTCTGTAGAACCTGTAATCACCTCACAATTGTCAGATTCAAAAATACAAGGCTTTACATCATCCAGCTGATCTGGACTTGTCCAATCACTCAGGAAATCATCAATGATTTTCTCTTCAGCAAGACAAACTTCTTGCTGCCTCAAGTCTACATCATGGTTCATAAGATCCTTCATAGATCTGTATTCTTCACCTGTACTATGTTCTACCTCACAAAGAAAAACTTCTTTTCTCAACTCAGCTACTCTGAGTTCTGCACATTCCAATTATACATTAATCCTCTGTTCAAGCTTTCTCATATTTTCTGCTAACTACACGTTCTCTTGCTATTCTCTTCTCTATTGTAGTCTTGGCCACTTTACTCTCTTCTTCATGAGCCAACCAACTCTCTGGATTTCCTCTATCATCATCTTCTTTTTGTTAAATTGTTCTCTGAGCTCAGCTACCTCTTTCTCATATTCTGCATCAGTCAATTTCTGTCTTATGCCATTTGCCTTGGCATCTTCTTTCTCTTTTCTGTTTTGGCCTTTCTCTGAACCTCTGTTATCTCTTCCATGAATTTTAGAAGTCATATTATTCTCCATGATTTCCTTACTCATAAGTTACACTAAGCCTCTGCAATAGCAAGCTCTCCTGCTGCCACTTACCTCACCAATCCTTTCTCTCGAATCTGGTCTTTTGGCAAGTACTGGTCCCCTGTCTACTGGAACCTTCTGAGCATCTTAACTGCTCCTTCTAGGCTTCCACTCCTCTGAAACTTTTAGAACTCATTCAACCTTTGTTGAATCTCTTCAGGTTTTTCCACACTCATCTTCCACTCAGAATCCCTTGATAGACTCCTTCATCACTGCTCTCAAAGCTATGATCTTCTTTTGCTGAGATTTCTTCAATTGCCTGCAATCTGAATTCTGCAAACAATTCTTCAAACCAGAGTTAAATAATGCTCATCAACTCACCTTCTTTTGAGAACACTACAATTTTTGTCCCTATCCAACCTTTAGTTGAATATCAGGTTCACTGCCATCACCATCAAAACTCTGTCTTCAGTTTCTGCAACCATAATTCTACAATCATAAATTTCAAATCAGATTTAAAATTATTTTACCTGCAAGATCCTTGCATGATCTTGTTCTTCATTCATTCAATTCTGCAAATCTCTATTCACTGCAACCCTGTGTATCTTTTCATATCAAATTTTAGAATCTGATCTTCTTCCTTCTCTCATCACACATTCAGATTTAATTACAAAAAAAATTCTTCAATTCTCAACAGATCTATCCTGCTCTGATAACACTTCATGGTAGGATCACCCTGCCAAACCCACAATATTCACTCTCTTGTGCATATAAAACTGAACTTCCAGTTTCGCCCCAAATAATTTTAAATCTGGGCAATTTCACACAATTGATGCGGAAGCACTTTTCTCTAATTTCTGGTCATGGAACCACCCAACCAGAGTTCACAACATTATGTGGAAGCTTCTCCTCCTTTATGCTCTATGGTCATAGAACATGAGCATTTTCCCATTCCATAAAATCGAATGAAATTTTGTAATTAAACTTCCAGAAGTCTTCGAACTTTCATGAAAATCTGAATGCAAATTATGAATTTATATAAAAGCCAAATTATAATTCTATGGTTCAACTAACATTCGAGCTCTATAAAAAAAACTCAATATATTAACAGTTGGACCCCATAGCATATCAAATTATCTGATTTCAAGGTTCAAACCATTTAATATTCCATTACCTACCAAAGGTTCAACTTTGGTAAAAGGCCAACTCCCAGCAATTCAAACATATGGTTATTTGGCCATACACACTCAGACTTTGGTTAAACCCCAGTTATGAAATTTCGACCTTGGGTTAAAAATCAATTGCCAACATCACATTTCGATTATGCCATTCAAACTTCATAAACCTCAATTTTTATTTAAAAAAAAAACCCAAAACATCGCCTTTGTTTTATATCATTATAATCACTTAATTCTCAAGCCTTGAGCTTACGCTATCGACCTTATTTTGACTTTTGGCACAAGAAAATTTAAACAACGTTGGCCCACACATTCATATCTCAATGATATAACTAATTCTCAATGAGATAAACGCTCACCATACCTGCATTTAACGAATCAGCAACTTCCCATGCGAACTCCCTTTGACCTTTCACCTTTATGATCGGACGCAAATCACGTTGGTTTTATCATTGAACTTTAGCATGCAAATGTTGCGCGAAATAGGTAGTATTCGAATGATGACGTGTTTAAAAACTATTGGATCGCATTCGTAATTGGAAAACCGCTCCTCAGCACAAGAGGTACGCGAGACCGGTAGTATACTCACACAAAACTGCTCTTTGGAAAATCTGGTATTGAACTGTGTTTTAAATTTAATCCACTCCTTTTAAACTAGGCTTCTCTGTCTTACTATTGCGGATTAATCTCAAGTGACATCACTTCAACAAACAGAGGTTAACGTAGATTTAAACATATCAATGATCAATTGTTGTGGTATTACTTGCATCCTTCATTTAAGACTAGATCTCATCGAATTCCCCAGTGAACTCTCCACACCAGTTAAAACGCATTCAATAATCAATATTCAATAATTTCTGTATGGTGGCTCCATATAAAATCGATACTCCTCAAAATTACTTTACAAAGATTCACATTTACAACAAATGAATTCTGAAAATATTAATCCTTTCCACACAGAGACTTATACAAAACGTATGACTCAATGAAGCTCAAAGGAACAAAAATTGTTTCTTCACGTAGAGAACAATAACTCAAATTCCTCCTCAATATAATAACTCAAAAAATAAGAAGAACTGAACCCTCTCTCAGCCATACAGTGAATTCATAATTTCGATTCATTTCAGAATGCATACAACTTGTAATATAAATTGAGACCTGCAATTAAATTCTTTACTGGAATCGATCCTTTCAGTGATCGATTCACCCAATTTTCAAGTCAAATTAAAACACGCACAGTCTCATACACGAATCAAATTGACCCTGAATTCCTCTGTATAAATAAAACTAAATTAATTACAAAACTTACATCCTTTGTGGCATGATCTTCAATTTGATGGCCCTTCTATCCTCACTACTCTGCCTCTGAATGACTCTCCCCCTATCTACCCGTAGGCTTACATTTATACAAAATACTAAGGAATCAATTCAATTTCCCTAATAGCTCACCCAAGACTCTTGGAATTCTCAACATCCTAAATTTGGACTCGATCCCTAAAATAACTGAAACTGATCCTAATTCGACTGTCCCTTCACATTCCTAATTAATCACCTTCCCCTCATGTTCTCTAATGGTTCGAGAACATTTACAATTCCTCACTATTTTATTCAAATTACTAGTAATTACATGAGAATTTAGAAACATAAGACCCCCCTATGTCTTATAAAAAATACAAAGTATTTCTTGAGCCTAATGCCCCTGCATGAATCTGTTAGGAGGACACTTTAAGATGATTACAAATCATTCGGCTTTAGGGTACCTAGTGAATAAGCCTGGGTTGGGGGAAAATCTGCAGGTGGCTGTTACGGTTTTAGGAATATGATTTTGACATCATAGTCAAGCCACGAAAGTTGATTACGGGGTGGGATTACTTGTCTCAAATTGAGACGACTGAAGAACCCACTAGCTGGAAGAAAGGATTTCTTGATGCACAGTTGTTCGCCATTAAGGTCTTGGATGCGCGCTTCATTGAGATCTCTCTGTTCCTGACCACGAGCATGGCACCTGCCAAATATTCGGTACGACAAAAGGAGTTGTTTAATTGGGAGATGGATTTTACCATTATTGTAGGTCATGAAATGCTACGCAGAGATGGTCTGGAGCATGAGAACCATGCTCTCTTGGAAGAAGCTCCTGAAGGCATAACAGGAGGTCACTACGAAGGAAATACGATGACACAAGAGATCTTGCAGGCTGGGCTATGGAAACATAGAATTTCAGTTGGAAGGAATCACATCAGACTGAAGATGGTGCGTTGGGAACAAAGGAGGTCTTCTCAAAGCGCAAGAGTGTGCTGAGAATGCAGTGGTACGCTGAGTGCACCCCGGGTGTGAAAACTAGCTATTGGAACTGTCAAATCGGGTAAAAATAAAAAATTAGATGGGACGGGCGGCTGACATTTAATGTGGAGATTTTTGGATATTTTTTACCATTTACTTAATGTAAGTCTCGCGTGAAGTCTAACCTACCATTGTGCAATCGCCAAGGCTATAAAATAGGTGAGATAGATAAGACAAGGGTTCTGTAACACTTGAATATCTTGTACTTGGCATGGTTGTACTAGAAGAAGTTGTGTTGTAAGAATTTATGTGCCTATAACATCTCTTTCATGTCTAAGTAGCCTGCTCCCTCTTACAGTAGCAATCCTGACTTTATCTTTCGCGCCAGGATGATGGCCACAAATCTTGCCGAACTCTCAGACCTAGTGACCTTGGTGGAATAAGAAACTGAGGAAGTGGTGGAGGTCAAGTCCAAAGTCGAAGAGGTCCTCTCCACACCTAGCCCAACCACAAGGAAAGGAAAATAAAAAGCACAGGGCTCAGGAAATCCCCTAAACCCACAAAATGAGTTGCAGGTAAGCCCCGTACTTCCCCGCGAAACATAAAATCCCTGCGGGCTAATCAGGAGGAGGCCCAGACCACCGAGCCGATCAACTGGTTGCCTCACTTCGTTCGACCACGCAGGACATAGACGCGCACACCAAAGAACCTCGATGGCTTGATCACCTACCTGCAGATGTCGTTGACCCCGGGGGAGGTTCCCGTCATAGGTGAACCTTTTGGAAGGCTTCATGAAATCAAGTTTGATGATCATGATTTGGCCAACTTTGAGGCCTTCCCCGAGTTAGCACCCGAGTTATACCTTGATACAGTTCACAGAGCCTATGGGGTCAAAGTTGTCCCCCAATGCTAGGTGCATGGTTTGGCTGGGTCCGGGCTCCTCAACCTACTTAGGATGCCACACTTCGAACACTGCAATGTCACGGACCGGCTCACACAATAGTTGCTCGCCCTAATTCATGACAGCTTCCTGTGGATCCAAGACAGGATCCCCATTGATGTTGTGCTAGTTCATCGAATTATTGGTCTCCACATGAGTGGACCGAACCCTCTGGAGCACATTGGTAAGAAATAAGAGGGGGAGACTGCTGAGCACGTGCACCAAAAGTATCGTGTGGAGCACAACACTCGAGGTTTCATCATCTAGTCCATCAGTGACCAAGGTACTCAGTTGGGCACCATGATGTTGGCATGTAAAATGACAAGGAAATGTCAGGTCACCTTTTTTCCAGCCTACGTAATTCGGTCAGCAGGCCAATGTGGGAAAGGGGTATGTTTTAACTGGGCACAGTATTTGTGTGACGAGTTTCTGACTAATGTCTGTGAGTCCCAAGAACAGGGCCGCACCTTTTGTTACTCTTGGTTGTTGTTCCTCATAGCGTTAGTTGCCTATGAAGCCCCTACGGATTTAGTCCTCCCTGAGCTTACCCTAGACATGTGCGAAGACGCTCGCTATGCACACTTATGTGATTCCACGGATCCACAACGTCTCAAGGACAACCAGGTGTTCTGGGTCCTCTTTTAGAGTAGATTGGTTGCAGCCATTAAATCCCGACCACGATTGTCCTTTGACATGTACGACAGATACAAGGGCATTGCAGCATTTTAGGTCACTCTGCACAACATTCAGATCAGAGCGCACAAGGATAAAGCCTGGACTTCGCTCCCTTATATGGTTATGGACGAAGAAATTGACAACGTCATTGCGCTCTAGCCTCCTAACTGGAATATTGGCTTCAAAACTAGCGCAAAGGGCGTTGGAGGCACTAGCACATCAAAATTCATCCCCCTTGTTGTCATCCCAGATATAGGAGGTATGCCCAAGAGTACTAGACAAGACACCGGTGCGGCCACACAAAAGGATGCACAGTAGAAGAAGACCCTCGAGAAGGATGTTGAGGTGGAGACTCGGGTGGATTCGAAACCTGACCTAGGTACAAAAGGTCTGGATGTAGGAGGACCTACCTCCCCTTGTGGCACGAAGCAAACAAGCGAGCTTGTCAAAACGTCCCGCAAAAAGTATCGATCTCAGTGGACAGAACGAGACAAGACAGTCATGTTGACTAACGGAGACCTTGAACAAATCGCTAATGCAGTCACTGAGGCCACGGAGGACAGATGGGTAGCCTTAGAAGAGTAGCAGTGGGCTACGGTCGACACAATTCAGGCTGAGCTCCATGTGCTACAACTGAAGATAGACACATTGCATACTAGTGCGACTCAGGTACGCCCACCCTCAGTCGCCAGTAGCGCAGCACTAGTTATAGATGACAGCCGCCTCTACTCTCTACCTGGCGCAGCTCTGGTGCTCAACCCACCTGACCTAAGACTCCAACTCTAGGCCAGTACAAAAGTCCAGCTAAATTTAGCTAGGCTCCATCATGAGGCCTTGCAGGGTCTTCACACCTCTGTATTTCAGGAAATTCACCATTGAGACCAACAGGTGCACCAACAGCTTGGCGTCGCTGAACAAACAATCGATTCAAAGAACACTGAAGTGTGCCTCACCACTGCGAAGCACATGGAACTCGAAAACATGATTCACCTACTTTGCATAGATGTTCCAGCAAAGATCCTAGCCTCAGCCACCCCTCAGGAAAAGGTTGAAATATTGGTCGCAGCACTAAAGGCCTATCGGAAGGAAGTTTATATAGTCAAGACACGAATGGAGCAGAAAATCGCCGATCTGCAGGCTAAGTTGTAGCCCGAAACACCTCCGGAGGTATGGGCCTAGTGAACTGTGCTGGTCACCATGACTACGACTATCATCACAGGGTAGACCGTGCAGGGTTCCCAATTACTGGAGACTGCCATGCAACTATGGACTAAGGTCTAGTGTGACCCGATCTTGCAAGGAATAAACCAGTACCTGCGGCCACCCTACCCACTTTGGTGCCTACTCAGTGCTTGCAACGGCTGCTCACCAGCCAAGCATTCCAAGTTTATATTGATCCTTGGTGACCGTCCGAAGCCTTGGGCTGCCGAAGCCCTCAAACTTTCATAGGATACCAATGTTGCTATTAAGCAGTTAAACCAAACTCTGGAAGGTGTCGTCGCCATGACAGAAGGCCCAATTTTAGAAAATTTGGTCGACATTGCACAGAATGCTGCTGCCCAGAGTGAAGGCGTGATGCCCCCAATAGCTGAGGCAATCAGATTGTTGCAAGCGTAGGTCAAGGCCCCACCAGCACAGTGACTTGGGACGAGTCACAATATTGTGTTGGGGGACTGTTGGAGTAGGGTCTCCCAAAGGTTGTGAATTTTGTCCATTTTTTGTATATTTTTGTATTTTTTAGTCTAACACAGGGGCTTTGGGATGGGTCAAAGCCCCTAACGCATTACAAATGGGTCAAGGGTAAACCAAGAGTCCACAAACCACGGTTTGCAGACCATTGGATGCGTAGGCTAAATCAGTATAAATAGATGAACCTTTTTGGGTCATAGGTAAGGAAAGAATAGAGATTGATGTCAAGCACGAATTGTTAGATCTATGGTAGGTTTGTTTGGGTTAGAACTCTTGTTGGCTGTGTGCGTGAAGATCCTTTGTCCTGCTATGTGTGAAGCTTGCTAGCTGTGTGCGTAGGTGGTATTTTGGGAATGTAAAAGGATTTTGGTAATAATATATATATGCAAAGTATTGTGGACATCTTGTTATCCCCCCTATAAATTTTTGACAAGCAAATAGGGGGCTAAAATGTTTTTGAGCCTTCAAGGAATGTATCTCCACTGAAGACACATCATCCTTGAAGCCTATTTGTGCCCTTGTCCTTTGACAAGATCCTTTCTACCGAGTTCCATTATAAAGCCTCTCTATTTGTGAAGAAATGCCCAAAGGCCCCTTTTTCCCTCTTATTTCACCCCCACCTAGCCTCTTTTTATTTTCCCTCTTGTCCCCCCTCTATTTCACTTTTTACCCTATTAACCCTCCCAAAATCCCCTTAAAGTTCTACCCTTGCCGTTTGTCTAGCCATTTTACCCTTTCCCTCTCTATCGTTCCCTTCCTTGGCCTTCAAATTCCATTAAAATGGGCCAAAACCCACTTTTAAACCATGTAATAGGGCTTAGCCCCTTTTCCGCCAGCCCCTTCAACCACTTCCCACACATGCCCGTGCGTTGGGACAGAGTGCTTAAGTCCCAAGTGCTAATCGCAATCGGAACCGTCGGGCAGGTGCAACCCTTTGTAACAGCAAAAAAATCCGATGTGATTGTTTAGAACGTTAAGTCCCGCGATGTGTTTAGCATCGTCGATCTATCACAGAGATCTGACCGTAGAGCGCTAATCGTCGCCCCTGCCCAATCACAATCGCAATGTTTCAAGTGCACCCTCCGATCAATCACAAACCTTCTTCTCCGACCCCCGATTGCGATCCCCCGATCCACTTCTCCACCGTCGATCTTCCCGCCAGATAGGACGGTCCAGTGCCAATCGCATCCTCCACTCGATCGCTAATCGCAAGCATTTCCCTCCAATCTCTGATTGATCGCAACCCCTACCTTCGATCCTCCGATCTTTCCATCTCCCGATTACATCCTGACCATCCATCCTCCCCGCTGATCTGACGGTCATCGCGACCCCACTCCCAATCGCAATCGCAACACTCATGTTGTAGCCCCCGATCGCGTTCTCCCTCCGATTGGACATGAACCATTGATCTGATCTCCAGATCTAACGGCCAGTGCTCAATCGCAAATCCCCTTCTGATTGTGATCACAAGCCCTCCTCGATGTCTCCCAATTTAATCCCATCCATCCATCCTCCCCTTGATCTAATGGTCAGGATTTCATCGCCCTCTGCCGTGACCGGGTCCCACATCCATAGCTCCGCCTCACTGTATTTCTGTGTTTTCCTTTGTGCTACGCCCAGGTTTTAATCTTTGGGTTTTTACACAAATAACTACTTCTTCCGCCATTTTCAATATTTCCACCGCTTTCATGTTGTTCCGCCACCATTCCCTCCAGGCCTCCGAAGCATTCCTCCTCCACCCCTGCCCGATTTGTAACAGGTTTATTTTAAATTGTGCAGACGGCATAGAGAGGTCTGTTCAGAATTTTCCAGCGAATCAGCAGAAGAGATTCAAAGGGGTTAAACGCTTGTTATTGACATAATTAATGTGTAATCCCATGTTCAAAGGATTAAGGTTCAGCTTGAAGACTAATGAGCGCACCAGCAGGTCATAACTGTGCTACCTAGTAGCAGAAGTATTTTCTCCAAAGGTACACCTTCCTACAGCAGTTTCCATGCCGCCTTGAGCCGAGAAGAAGTCAATTGCACTGAAAAGAGCTTCTTAAAGAATGTCAGGGATACCATTATGAGGCATGGAGACCTTGCAGAATTTCCACCAGTGCATTTATTCCAGAAGGCTGGCGCAGAGCTCCAAACACCAGAAAGGACTCCAAAGAAATATCCGAGGTCAAATCCGACCCGACAGAGATCTCCGAAACAGCCTACAGAGTGCATACAGAGATGTAGAGCCATTAAGCAGCGTGGGTTCGGCTTCCTCCACCATTCTGTCTTAATGAAACTCATTTAATTGTTCACCTACTTCTGTTTCTTCCTCTTCTCCTATAAGAAATCCCTGAGAACATAACGAAAAGGTTGTTGTTGGGTTGTTGTTGTTGCCTTGCTGCGCAGTTGCTATTAGAGGGATTCATGTTTGACTGTTAGAACAGTCTTGGGAGGAAGTAGCAGAGTAGTGTTTTGTAATAGGCTGGGAGGAGAAAGTCTAGACTGTAACAACCATTGAGCTATATTGTATATGACTGGTTTTGCATCAATTAATCAAAGCACATTTCACAGGATCCTGGTCTATTGCTATTGGTGATGTTCTTCTTAACTATGTTTATGACATTTTCATACTGTTTCATGTTCTTCTGGTAGGCAACAGAAGTATAACATAGGATTCACCCTTGTTAGGTGCCCTATGTTTCCTGCTCTCCCTACCTTTAATGTTTTCTACTTTATATGCTATCTGAGAATTGATTTCAGTTGATTTAACTAGTGTAGTGGATGATATTGCCTACTCTCTGATGTATGAATTAAATGAATCAGTTCTTATATGTTCTTGCTCGGTTTAAGCTGGAAGGTTTGGGAACACTGGGGATTAGAGTTAGCCCTGTCCACTAGGATCTTTGCGCGACCAGCTTACCTTTCTAAGATCCCTTTGTTTATCTTATCTCTGTTTCCCCTTGGAGTTGCTAAAGCTGACCTGGAGTTAAATGACCTCTGGTCCGATCTATAAGCAGCCCCTTTGTCCCTCTTTGAGAGCTGCCTTAGAGTATGTCCAAGCAGGTCTGGAGTTAAATGACCTCTGACCTGATCTATAGACAGAAATCAGGTTGCTTTCCTTCTTTCACTTTCAGTCCTTAATGTTCCATCCCACCATCTAATCTAAAATATCCTTTAGTATTAGATGACTTGCCCTCTGAAAGCCTTGGCTAGTTGTTGCAAGTAATTCTCCTTTCATGACTCCATAGCCCAATGGATGGCACTTTCTTGACCCATCCTCCTTTGCTGAAACTTCCTGCTGCTCCGTTCCCTTTTTTCCCATTACTTTCTCAGTCTATGATCTCATGACCAACCCAGCAACCAACCAACCAAATCATTTAAAACCCCCCTTTGTGCTTCATAACTAGCCTAACATCTTTTTTGAGCTTCAAAGATATATCATTCTTTGCTATATTTGGAGAGATCCCTCTCCGGGTCCAGGAGGGCTAGATCCTAGGGCCCAAAAGTGGTTCTGATGTTGTCTCATCTTTTGGTCTTGCCAATCTGGCCAAAACATGGGAACCCCGACACATCTAATGTTATCTGGATTTGTTTAGTTATGGTTGAAGTGAACTTGAGTTCTATGATTACGTATTTGTTAGTAGTTATGAACTGTCTATGTTTATGGTACATGTATCTATGATCTGTTAAATTTCTACGATTATACTGTTCTGTGATTATATTTGGTAGTACGCACGTGGCTGCGAACCTATTAAGTAGATCTAATAAGTTGCATTATAGTTATCTATTGAAAATCCTGCGAATAGCCCCTTAAAGTATAGATCTGATAATTTTGAATCGGATTGACTTACCTTCTCTCTCCCAGGGTGCAAAAACCTGGTTCCAGAACCCTCCCATACTGCTTCAGGTGAGACTTTGGCCTGCTCAAGTAGTTCACTACCGAAAGGGCCAGTAGTATAGGGGTTTGTTGGAAAACCTTAACCTCCAAACCTAGGTCAGGACCCCTCGAGCCAATAGTAAAGTATTCTACTGCGACAATAATAAAACCACGCTTCCTAGAAAAACGAGGGTTACAGGCCATCAAGTCAATACCCCATATCTAAAATGTTCCCACAGAGACAACAGGATGCATTAACACTGGCAGTTTGTGGATTTTACAATCAAATATCTGACACGCATGACAAATTCTGACCGTGAGAATGTAGTCACAAAATATGGTAGGCCAGAAGTAACCAGCGCGGAGTATCTTCTGTGCATTAGCATATCCAGACAAGTGCCCACCAGAGTGAGGCACCTTCCTAAAATTGTATCGACACCACGAAGATAAAGTGCATCGCCGATGTTCAAATAATCTTTGGCTTGGTATTGGTCAGAGCGATATGTATCAGGTCGAAAATTTTGAATTTGGATATAAATGATGTAATATCGATACCAAGGATCAGATGATTCGATCAGAAACATAGACTCGTTAGGGATTGATGGTTTCGATGTAGTAGCAGCACTATCAGAGGGAAGGTCACAGAGAAGCTCAGCCAAAACTAAATACTTCTTTGATTTGGATTTGATGAATTCTAAATCAAATTTTTGTAAAATGACAATCCATTTTGAATATTTCCCCCCCAAAAATTGACATGATAATATATAATTCATAGGGTTGCAATCCGAAATGAAAATGGTCTTTCAGAATAGGATATAGTGGTGAAATCTTTGGACAGCTTGAACAGTTTCCAAGGCAATATTTTCTACGTATGAATACTTAACTTTTGTGTCATTGAGATTATGACTCAAATAATAGATCGAATGTTCTATCCCATTTTCTACTTGGACCAATACCATAGCAATGGTCGTATCAACCGCGGCGATATATAAGAAATAATCACTCTGATAATTGGCGAGATACATTAATGACGCCTGAAAAGGAGTATCCTTGACAGCATCAAAAGAATCTTGTGCAACTTGGTCCCAATGGAAGGTAACCCCTTTTTTCAAGAGCCGAGTAAATCCTTTAGCCATTTTAGCATAGTTGGGTATGAACCTCCTTAGGAATTTAGCCTTTCCTTGAAGTTTCTGTATCTGAAGTAAATTTGTTGGCACGGGAAAATCAAGAATGGCCTAAAACTTCAATGGGTCAATTCAAATTCCTTCTTTTGAGACGAAAAATCCAAGAAAATGACCAGAACTAACACAAAACACACATTTATGTGGATTGAGGCGTATTTTGTAGTGTCGATGGTGTAAGAAGATGGCTCTCAAATGCATCGGGTGATCAATGTGATTTCGTGAATGCATGGTGTTAGGATGAATTCTAATTGCAAGTGTATGAAAAAATATCACTTTAGCTATGCATAAAAAATAGGCCTAACATCAAATATGGTTACCAATTTGTTTATATCTACAGTTAGTTGACCAAGATAAATGCTACAAAATCTAGACCTATACAGTAAAATACATTAAGCAGTAAATAAAAGCAAGAGTTGTTCCATGCATCCAATAGACAAGACAAGAATATTTTTAAAGAATTTTTGTATTTTTGACACCTGGGAAGGGAGCATAGAAAGATGTTACCAGTCCCCCTCAATGGGATGGGTTCATGTAAGTCCTCAGCACTTTATATCTAAGATATCCCTCTCTTGATGGTGTAGAAAACACAGACAATAATGGAACTCAAAAGGAGCTCACAAAAAAGATGGTAGAAAAATATGACAATGATGGAGGATCAAAGTCAGACTAAAAGTATAGATCTAGAGTGATTTTTAGGCAACAAAAGGTAGTGAGTGAATGGAAAAAGGGTGGCTATTGTGCAGAGGAGGAGGTGGGGCAGTTCGATGGGTGGTCCGAAATGCGTTCTTTGCTCATTGGGATCATATGCCATTGTACATAAACGACTATCCTTATAGTGGGATGAGTTATCTTGGGGAATCAGACTTGCCACTGCTGCCTAGTCGCTTATGGGGGCCCGATGGTAAGTGACAAGTTGATAATATTTTATGTTCATTTTAAAGTTTCAGAATATTGTATGTGGTATTGATTCTTTCACTTTTGGTATGCAGATACAGCACTGGTAAAGCCAACCAGGTATATGGGACGACCTACAATATCAGGAGCTGCAGGACCTAGTGGATCAAGAGTGCCGCAAGATGAGGATGTAGTGGCCCTCCTAGAGGACATCCATCGTAGATGTGAGAGGCTTCTGACCAGTGTTTCAGAGCGTGACTGGCAAGACTTGGATGACTAGCACATAAAGCCATGTATCGGTCTACCCTCAGAGTGGCGAGGGGTCATGCAGCGCATGGCGATGGCTGAACAGGGTATGCGTGATCTACGAGCTGTAGGAGGAGAGCCATTGGCTCAGGATCCTCTAGATAGTGATTAGGTGTAGGGGCAAGTGGTGCCCCTAGTTTTGATTTTTTGTAACATGTTATGGGCATGTCATATGTATCAGAGTGAATGGACTATAAAACATTTTATATGACACATATAATGGATATGCATCGTTTCGATGGTTTTATGTTATTGTCTCATGTTAATTGCGTGTGATAAGTGCCAATCTAGAATATTCTTTGCAATGCTATATACATAGTGATTTTGTGCTCTAGGTACATGATTGAATGTAATGATTTCAAATTCATGCATCAAAAGCTTCACTCATAAATATCTTCTAAAAAGGATAGGATTATGCACACGATAGACACCATTCAATTACATGACAAGAAGTACGGAATCTAAAAAAACATAAAGGTGGAGGATACGATGGGAAAGGGCATCAACTAATAAACCTCGCACTACATCATATTCGGCCTGGTTATTGGTGGCAGTACCAATGCATAATCCGTTCAAGAGAACAAGCGAATGTAAGGGGGTAAAAATGGCCCAACCTTCCGAGGCTTGATTCTGGGAGTAGCGACTTGCACCATCGGCATAACCTATATAAGGAGTGGATGGGTGTCCATATAAAAGGTGCCAAAAGACAAAAAATGAGAGGATGATGAACAATTCTGGCAACCTGAGCACAAGTTAGAAATCGAACAGACACTGTTGGAGGGAGTGTTCTGGGTAAGATGTCTACTACTCGCACACCGACA
The DNA here is from genome assembly GCA_034641835.2 of Pinus albicaulis. NCBI lineage: Eukaryota > Viridiplantae > Streptophyta > Pinopsida > Pinales > Pinaceae > Pinus > Pinus albicaulis. Next base: position 1,189,085,551 of record CM076570.1, on the reverse strand, counting down.
GGCAGGTGGTGTATGGGAGGTACCTTGGGGGCATATTTTTCTCAGGCAGTACAATTCACCATAGACACGGATGGTGCCATTCCACTTATGGGCGAGAAAGAGGAAGTCAGGGGTGGAAAAGGCTTCCATGACGTCATCATCATAGTAGAAGATGGGGTGACTGGAGGAAGGGAGACCACATGACGTGGAGAAGCTACTTGAATAATCATTATGAGAAGAAAGGTTCACATGCGCATTGTCACGGGGGGGTGACGAAAGAACAAGTAGATAAGGGATCGACTAATGCTGAGCCTAGGGTTATCGCTGAAGGGAGGTCGAGCGAAGCAGATGGGGAAGTCTCAGAGGGAGCTTCCATCGTGGATCTCATGAATGATGATAGGTAGAGGATGGTATCCGCAGGCTTCGTTATATTAACATCAGGAGGGGGAATTTCAATGGGAGCAGGTAAATTCTCAATCTGGTCTGAAGCATACTATGCAAGGATGGGAGAGACGGACTGGTTTTGTTCAATCTTGTACTCCCAACTACCTCCAAAGAGGTGCGGTAATGCATGAGGTGGGGAAAACGGTGGGTATAATGGCCATGGAGATCACATAAAGCACAAGGTTGGTTCGTGTGAATAGTCTTAGAGTTCTCGGCTTCATGGATCGTAGACTCAGGGAACGCAACATTAACCATGGGCTTGATACGAGGCAATTGAGGACAATTATGGATGGCATGACCGACAACACCACACAAATCACAAGGTTGCGTATGCTTTGGAGGTTGAGCAGGGGCAAGTTTTGTCAGGGCAGCCTTGCTTCTAGATGCCTTCTTGCAATCTTTTCCCCTCTTACCTGAAGATGTCGCAAGAGGAGGAGGTTCCTATTGAGGTGGTTGAGGCACGATAGCTAAGGAAGGGGTCATGGGGACTGGTTGAACCCCGGTCAAAGAAAGATAAGGTTTGGGATGGCCAAGCGGGGTAGTGGCTGGGGGATCAATGTACCAAACATGGATCCCCAAGGTCAGGTTAGGAAGGGATAAGGTAGCCATAATACGTACTGAGAACACTCTAGGAGGGGGAGCTAAGAAAGGTATCTGACCAGAGGGGAAATAGCCAGGCGAGATAGCTCTTAGGTGGTTAAGGCTAGGAGTAACTGTGCCAGGAGGGTAGAGAGGCTCATGGATACTGGCTGTAGGTGAAGGGCCAGGCGGAGAGGGTCCGGAAAGCTAAGTCGAAGTGCTAGGAGTAGGTTGCGGAGGGAGGGGTTATTGACTAGCCGAAGTAGGCCGCTTGAGGGAAGCCCGAGACGATTGCATCATGCAAACTTTCGATGAGCTGGGATCAGAGAAAGGAGGAGGAAGACTAGGGAATGAACCAAGCAAAGAGGATTATTTGTAGACTCTGGGTGATACATTGGTCAAAGGTTCAACGGTTTGCTTATTGGCCACCGAAGATATGATGGACTCAGGGGTGGTCTGAGACTTCGGTTCGTAATATGTCATCTGGTCAATGGTGATTATCTTTCCATTATGGGGAAATGAAATCTTGCGATGAACCGTAGATGGTACAACAGACATCACATAGGTGTAGCTACAACCCAATAGAATTTTGTAATCTAAGGGGGCATCAATGACTTCTACGTCAACACAAACAGTTTTGCCTACAAGAGTAATACGACAATTGCGAAATAGGCCAATGGGATGGGAAGAGTGTCCATCCCATGCTTGAAGGGTGATAGTAGAAGGGGCCAACTCAAGTGATCCGAGTTTCTTCCAAACCAAAGTGGACATCACACAGGTGGATGCCCCCTCATCAATGATACAACGGGAGACATTGGCATTCTGGCTCTTGACGGGGATTTGGAAGGCGACGAAAGCAGGAAGGGGAGGATGTTCTGATTGGTCAAAATTGAATAAGATCAAATGATCATTTGAAGGATCTACAACACCCATGGAAATTAGTAGAGATTTTCATTACGAAGGGCACAACTGGGGGAGTTCGAGTGTTGACATGGTAGCAGGAGATTGCGCCAAATCATCTAATATACTATACGAATGGGCAACTTTTCCAGAAGTAGAATTTCGGTGTAATGGTCCCTTGGGGATCTTGGTATGAACCTCTGCCTTAGGCTAAGGGACCTATAAAGGAAAATTTTATGTCGAAAGAGACTCTGTAGAACCTGAACAAGGAGGCTCGAGGGAAAAATTAGTGGGAGGCTTGTTGTACTGACGGGACCGAGTTTGAAGGTTGAGGTCAACGTGAATGGGTTGGTCAAAGTTAATCATGAGAATTTTGTAATCATAGGTACCATATGGAGGAGCTTGAGTGGCTGCCTGACCTTCAGGTGGTTGGGTAGCCCCAAATCCTTACTGAGGGAAAGGATTGGTAAACACAGTCGGCTGGCTAGGCACAGAATTCAGAGGAACCAAAGGGGAGGCTTGATGTCCTCGTGATGTTGCTTGAGTCTCCCACATCTGACGCATCTGTGGTAAAAGAGGACAATTATGGGTGTAATGACCATATACACCACAACAAGAACAAGGCCTGTTCATACGAATAGGCCTGTCCTGCTTGGGTTGAGTGCCATGTTTCTGGTTAGCAGTGTTAGGTGCATTCCCTTGGGGATTAGGTCCTGGATTACCTAGGGAAAATTGATTTTGGGTGACTTTCCTCTTATTTTTTTAAGTAGGAGTATTATTTGCACCCTAGTGTGCATACACCTGCCCCTGAGGGGGTGATGGCTGTTGTTGCGAGGTTTGAGAAGGCGAGGGAGGCGGGGGTGCTAATGTTGGAGAATCTAGAGCACCAGGCTGTGGATATGGATAATAAGGAGGTTGGACAACATTGTGGTAAACAAGTTGAGAAAAAGGAAGAGACATGCCATATCCTAGATACATGCTACTGGGAGGGGGAAAGGTGCCGAAGGAGCTGGCTCCTCCCTGAGGGAAACCATAACCCATGGGAGGATGAGCGTAAGGATGAGAAAGGGCTCCAATGATACCGTCGGTGGCATGGGATGCCCCCGGTGCATTGGCACCATCAGGTCTAGGGATATCAGGTAAGATGGTGTCTGCTCAGCTTAGTGTTCCTAAATTGATGTCATAAATTGTCAACCAAGGTTAGTAAATTGTTGAAGTGAAGTGCACTATATGTGCTTAGGTATATTTTTCTCACTACGTTGTGTTTAGTGTTTTTTCAATGTTTTTGGTTTTTTTTTTTTATTCTAAGAGGAAAAGAACTAAGTGCTGGTAAAGAGAAGTTGTTGGTTACACTAAAACAGAGAAAAACCTATTCTAAACTATGTATGGTGCTTGAGAACAGAAAATGCAAAACTTTAACAAGAAAAATAACTCATAACATGAATTCAATAACTCATAACATGAACTCAGTCCAATTCATTCATTAGAAATATGTTGGAATAGCTTGAGAAAATGATAAGCTTAATGCAATGAGGTTCTTCTAAGTAAACAACAATCTACAATATCACAGAGAAAATCCCATCCATGGCTAGAAATTTGTTTGGAACACATTTGGAAAAGATAGTCTGCAACATAATGAGTAATTCTATTCTAAACTATCCTATGACACTGAAATTAATCCATTCTGCAACTCAAATTGTCACTACTAAGCCTCATTCTAAAGTTAGAAATCCTTTGGAATAGTTTTGGAAAAAAGGCTATTTGTAAAATTATAAGAGATTGAAGAATAATCAAGGCCTTGAACTGATATCACTAATTCCTGTCCATATGATGATGTGTTGGAAGAGATTAATAACAAGAGTAGTTTGTAAATAATGAAGGCCTTGAAGTCTAATGGAACAGAACTAGCATACAACTAACTAATGAAACTGGAAATACATTAAACAAAACTGAACAAGAGTGCAATCAATACTTGAAATACAGTGAACAGAATTGAACTAGAGTTCCATTAACCTCTGGAGTTTTACAACTAAACTAAAGTGCAACTAATCACTGAAATACTACAGCTCTATCTCATTCGGTGTTAGTGATATTTTGGAACAATTTATAAGAACAAGACTGGCTGTAAAAATTGATGTCAGTGAGCATAAAAATATGAAGTTCAGAAAAAAATGCAACTAGACTCTAAAACACCACAGCTATGTCTCATTCAGTGTTAGTGATATTTTGAAACAATTCGTAAGAACAATACTAGCTGTAACATTTGATGTGAATGAGCATAAAAATATAAAGTTTAAAAAACTACTTAAATTAGGAATGAAACAAGGCTAAAGTTACTTATCTAAAAAATTTGCACAAAGCTTCTCGGGAAGTAGGGGCCCTCTACCACCATATTAGCATACAAATCTCCTCAATATTGCCTTAGATCATGCAATGAAGTTGAATGTCTTTCATTAAAGAGAAAACTCTTCAGAAACAGAGTATTACGGACTTTTGAGATCTAAAAACAAAACATCAATCTAGCTAACTCTCTCTCGGTCTCCCGAGTCATTCTTATAAAGAAATACATAACTACCCTTGAGAGGAAATAGGGATAAGTGTCTTTCCCAATTAAAATAAAATTAGAACTCTTATGGAAGCCTCGTACTCATGCTGGAGACATGTGTAGAGTCCCTGTCCTAGTAGGAATCTGCTTCTTAGTTTTGATCTCTTCCACGTGCATAACCACCTATAGATTCTTTCTTAGACTTCGTAGAGAGCAAGAAATGATGGGGGAGTGTTTTGGAATTCAACCATATGCATTTTCCTTTGAAGTGACACCTGTAACCTATGAGAACATGAAGATAGCTGTGGAATAGGCGACTAGCTACAGAATGGCTGCATTCTGTAGCTGAGTCTAGTAAAAAATTACTACAACAACAAAACCACGAAAATATAGCAATTCAGTCATTGTATACATTCCTAAAGTGACTTTAATTAATGCTATTGATCATTTAAGCTTGTAATTGATAAGGGACAAAGGAAATGAAGTGAAATTGGGTGAAAGAAAAGGACATCTTTGGGGCTCAACATACCCCCACTGCAAAGTCTTTGCATGTCCTCATGCAATCAATTCATGTATTCTGAGACTTCTGCTAGGAAATCCAAGCTCCTTCTTCTGCTTTGCCTGATATTCAATGGCCTCCTAGGCTTCCTTATGACCAACTTGAATCTCAAATTTATAAGTGCCATGCTCAACTTTTTGTTTTTCTTCTTCAATTTCTCACTAGCCCTGTACAACTTTTCCATTTGCAGAGAGAGAGTTGTATTCATATCACTTTTCAGCTTAACCTGCTCCCTCAAAATTTCATTTTCATTCTTTATGTGCCTATTGAATACTTCTAACTCATATTTGTCTCTTCTTAGTACATCAATTGCAGATTCTGATGGGCTAGGAGTTCTTCCTCTACTTTCTGAGGCTCTCTTTTCCAATGACTCAACATATTTATAGATTTGTTGTTGTGTTGGGTCTCTCTGGAGTTTCTTCATCAAGATCCTCTTCATATTGATACTCAAGTGATCTAGCAGTTGGTGTCTCTTCATACTCAATGTTTATGATTCCCGTTTGTCTAATCCCTGTTTTCTTCAATATACCTCTAAGTCTGTGGCTTCGTCTTGGTTGAGATGGTCCTTCACCTCTCTCCTTGGCATACCTTCTTATCATCTTCTCCTTTTTACGCTGTTTCTTAATTTCAGCCAATTTCTCAAAAATTATATCCTCACTGTCCTCTTGTATGGACTTACCAGTTTTAGTTTCAACAGATTTGGAAATTTCCCTTCTCCTGCTTCTTCTTATAATTTTTCCTTCAGATGGAGATTCCTTGGGTTCTTCAAAGTGATTCCTTACTAGAAACTCATCTCAATTGTCTCCCACCTTTCTCAAATGATGTTCAATTAGGATTTTAACTAGGCCATGGTGGTACAAAGTGGTTTCCAGGAATTGAACCCTCTTTTGAACATTAGAGGCCATTCTCTTCAGACTATGAAGTAGGAAAAAAGGTAAATTGATTTCTTCATCTAAGAAATGCATCATTAACCGAATATGATAAACATAGAGGGTACCAAACCTTCCCTCACAAGTTATAATTTTTTGCAAAATGAGCAACATATTCCGCCATTTATTCTTCAGTGCTGAGCTAGGAATGCCCTTCTTAAAAATGGTAATATCCATACCTGGTGTTTTGAGCATTTGCCTCCATGCCTCATTATGAAATTTCCTATTTTTGAACCATCGTTCACCTTGCCTGGGTAATTCCGCTGCTTCTGCAATGAAAGATTATGTAATAGTGAATTTAACATCTCCTATTTCAACTTCTGCTCCATTGAAGGACCGTGCAAATGTCTTAGTTACCTCTTTATGAAAACCATTGAATTTTTCCAAAAACTGTAACCACCCAACCTGCTATAGCATTTCTCTAATCTGTGGGTAACCCTCTAAGTATTTGGTTCCTACTGGTTCGGACCTTACTATGAGACCCATGGCTTCTCTTCTCAACCTTAAATTTACTGCTCTTCTATCTATGGTGAAAATGGTTGTTAAAGATTTGTTTTTACCCCAAAGGTGCCTTCTCTATTTATGTAGTAGGAATTAGCTACGGAAGGATGACATGAAGAGGTTATAGAATGAGTGAAATATGGTGAGGGTGATTCACATGAATTAATGAGTTTGAGAGACATCATGGTAGAAAATACCATGGAAACATCTTGTGGAAAATTCAAAATCATCACTGAATACTTCGACTAGTGACGTGACCAAATAAGTCACTTCAGTACTTAACCGTTAAGTTTTAAATGATGATTTGAAATGGCGGAATGAAAGGGATTTTGTCCAAAGTTTTTATGATAGGTTTAATAGGCATGATCAACATGAATAATCAAAACAAATTTTTGAATCATACATGACTTAACTATACTATAACTTTCATATTCTGTCATCATAATAATTTCACAACTTTACCTTTGCCTTTCCTTTAACTTTTGTGGCTTTGATATGCTTTGTCCTCCTTTGAAAATTATTGATTCTTCAGTCTTCATAATCCCTTTGATTTTCTTGTTGACATAGGTGTGTAGGGTCAATTTGTTGTTGAACAAGTGGTTGTTGGATAATTGCCTTCAGGATATCTGGCTGTAGAATGTCTAGCTGGCTACAGAATGTCTGATTGCAGAATATACTTGTAGGAGCTTTGAGAGATGGAATGGAATGTTGTATGAAGTGAATTAGAATGGATCATGAAATATGGTGTAATGGAACATGAGTGAAGTGAAATGTGAAGAAATGAAATGGATTATAAATGTAAAGTGGAGTGAAATATGAAAAGTGATCTGCAACTTATGATTTGTAATATTCAATTGCAGAAAGAGATAAAATTTTAAAAATCTGAATTGAAAATGAAGCGGACCATGGAATGGAGTGAATGAAGTATGGATGAGTGGAGTGAATGAAATATGAATGAATGGAATGAATGAAATATGAATGAAGAGAGACATGATGGAGTGAGACTTATGATTTTGTGATAGTTGTTTGCAGAAAAAGAACAAATTTGAAAAGCTAAAGTGTTAGAAGGATTCTGATTTTCACTTTATCTTTTCTGTATAAACATGCTAATCAATGATTAGTTTTCATGTTTATACTTTATTTTTATTTTTATTTTTATTTTTTTTTCATTTGAATTCAAAAAAATTCAATTAAGTTGATGAAGAAGAAAAATTCTTCTTCATTAACTTCACATCACTGTCTTCCTGTAATATTTTGACAAATTATTCTCTTGAAAGTGGCTTATGATACAGCTTCAATCTATGACCATTTACAAGAAAAGTGACCTTCTCTTCATCTATTGTCCTGATTTTTATTGCTCCATTATCAAAAATTCTCACAATTTCATATGGCCCAAGCCAATGTGTTTGGAATTTACCTTGAAAATATTTAAACTTTGAATCAAACAAGAGAGCCCAGTCACCTTCTTTGAACTTATTTTCCTTGATGTACTTATCATGCCTTCTAGTACTTTGTTGTTGGACTATACTTGTTTTCTGAAGTGCATCTTGTCTGATCTCATCCAATTCATTAATCTACTGCAATCTGTACTTTTGTGCCTCTGTTAGATCAAGTCCTAGTTGAACTGCCATTTTAAAAGTTTGAATCTGAAACTTTATGGGAAACAAAACTTGTTTTCCATAAACAAGTTCATAGGGAGTATGACCTGTTGTGCTTCTCCATGTAGTTATATAGGACCACAAGGCTTCAGGAAGCCTTTCTGCCCAATCTCTTCTATGTAAATGAACAGTCTTTGTTAGGATCCCTTCAATGACTTTATTGGTATATTCCACTTAACCATTCGCTTGTGGATGATAGGGAGTATATTTTATGTGTCTGATTTTGTACCTCTCCATCATTTGTTCCACTAGCCTTGATGTGAATTGAGCTCCTTGATCTGTAAAAATTTCCCTTGGGACACCAAAACGAGTAAAAATATCCTCAAAAAAAAAATTAACTACAGATCGTTCAATAGCAGAAAGTAATGGCTTGGCCTCTACCCATTTGGTAACATAATAAGTGCAAACTAATATATATTTCTTTTGTATTGATGGAGGACTAATAGGTCCTACAAAATCTAAAGCCCATTTTTCAAAAGGTTCAATATGTACCTGAGGCTACAATGGCATCTCACCTGAAGGAGAAGGTTTCCCTACCCTTTGGCAACTGTCACACCTTTTGACATACTCTTTAGCATCTTTAGAAAGGGATGGCCAATAGTATCCCAAATGAAGGACCTTATAAGCTATTCTTTTATCAGCAAAGTGTCCACCACAAGGTTCATCATGACATGCCTTGAGGATCTCAGGCATCTCATCTTCCCAAACACATCTCCTAATGATAAAATCTGGACCTGTTTTGTATAAATCATTAGCAACCCATGAATATTTTGCACTGTCATAAATGATATTTCTTTTGTCTCTTGCATTCATTATTGAAGGAAATTTCCCTGAAACTAAATAATTAGCAATGTCAGCAAACCAAGGAGTTTGAGTAGAAATTGCAAAAATATATTCATCAGGGAATTGATCTTCAACTGGGGTGTTGTCTTGGATGTTTTGGAGTCTAGATAGGAAATCAACTACTATTTTTTGTTTTCCAGGCCTATCTAGAATGGTAATGTTAAATTCCTGTAAAAGTAATAACCATATTATAACTTTGACATTAGTAATTGATTTGTTCATTAGATATCTAATTGCAAAGTGATCTGTGTGAATAAAAGTTTCATAGCCTGTTATATAGTGTCTGAATTTATTTATGGCACGAACAACAGCTAAAAACTATTTTTCAATTACAGTATAATTTAACTCTAAAAGAGTCAAATTTTTACTTGTATAGTAGATGGCATAAGGAATCAGGTCTTTTTGTCCCAATATTGCTCCTAAAGTTGTATCTGAGGCATCTGTTGAAATATGAAAAGGTAACTTCCAGTTAGGTCCCCTTAAAATAGGTGCTTCAGAGATTTTTGTTTTCAGGGTCTTAAAGGCTAACTGGCAATCAGGATTCCACTTGAATTCACAGTCCTTGGTAAGTAATTTGAAAAGTGGATATGCTATCTTGGTGAAGTTTTCTATAAACCTTCGATAATATCCTGTAAATCCGAGAAAACTCCTAACATATTTTTGAAAACTTGGAATGGATAAGTTAGAGATGACTTCAACTTTTGACTCATCAAATCTAATCCCATCCCCTGAAATGTGATGTCCTAAAACAATTCCTTCAGAAAACATCATGAAACACTTCTCATGACTTAGTGAAAGATTTGCTTCTTTACATCTCTTTAAAAAAAATTCCAAGTTTGCTAAGGCTTCTTCAAATGTGTTTCCATAAACTGTGAAATCACCCATATATACCTCTACACAATCATGTATTAGATCTGAAAAAATTCCTAGTACTGCCCTTTGAAATGTTGCAGGTGCATTGCATAATCCAAATGGAAATACTCGGTAAGCATAGGTACCCCAAGGACAGGTAAATGTGGTTTTGTCTTGATCTTTAGGTGCTACTTGAATTTGGTTATAACCACTGAACCCATCTAAAAATAAGAAGTACTTTTTTCCATCTAATGTATCTAACACCTGATCTATGAAAGGTAGGGGAAAATGATCTTTAAGAGTAGATTTGTTTAATTCTCGGTAGTCAATACATATCCTCCATTTACCATTTTTCTTTGGCACAATTACCAAAGGAGAAACCCACTGACTATCTAAAATGGGATAGATAAAGTTGACAATTAACAATTTCTGTAACTCTTCTTTAACAATTTCTCGAAGATTTGGATTCATCCATCTTTGAGGTTGTCTGATTGGTTTACAATTTTCCTCTACGTATATGTGATGAGTGCAAGTCTTGGGGCTTATCCCTTTAATATCAGTGTACTCCCATGCATATGCAGAAGAATGTCTCTGTAATATCTTGACTAGCTCTACTTGTTGAGATTTCTCTAGGTTCTTGTTTATGTTTAAAGTTTTTCCTGGAAATATCTCAACTGTAGAGCTGCCAAATTTATCCATGGAATAGAGAGACATCGGTCTTGATGATAAAAACTCAATGTTGGATTCTTCTTGAAATTGTTCATGTTTGTATTCCGAAGAGGATTCAAAGTTTTCTAAGGTATTCAAAATCTGGCTATCTTCACTAATTTCTGAAATTGTGAAGAGAGGTTGTAAGTCTTCTTCATCCTCTATCCATTGAGTATCATATAATTCTATAATTACTTTTGTTGGAGGATACAAGGTAAATTTCTTGGTTAAACTACCATCAGAGATGTACATATCACCGAATCTACAACTAATGAAAGCATCAGCTATAGCTAACCAAGGTCTTCCTAATATAATAGGATGCCCTCCTAGATTGCTCTTAGGAGTTAGGATCATAAAATCCACAGGATACTCCCAAGGATCTAGAGACACTGGAATGTCTTCTATTAACCCATCAGGTTTGATTACAGATCTGTCTGCTAATTTTAATAATGTGGGTGTAAAAAGAAGATTAGTAAGTTTCAGTTTATCCATTATTTGTCTACTCATGATATTGATTACTTCTCCTAAATCAATAAGTGTGTTTTGGATCTCAGTTCCATTGATGTGTATTTTAACAACTAGATTTCCTGGGTCTAGATACTTTGGAATAGAAATCTTACCCATCATGATATCTGCTATTTTTCCTGCCAGTTGAATTTTCTTTATCTCTCTTATTCTTTTTCCTGTTTTCTTCATGATCAACTCCTTTATTGTCTTTGCTAAGATTGGAATTTCCTTGATAGCTTGCAATAATGGGATCTTAATACAAACATTTCTCAGCTCATCTAGGAAATCATAATTAGGCACCATAATTTGTTTTTCTATACCCTTATCAATTTGTAATATTTCTGGAAAAGGAGGTGTAGAAGTGGATGTTGATGGCTGCTCTAATATAGGAGTTGAAATTAATGTTTCTTTTTGTTTTTATTTTTCAATGTTGGGGTCTTGGAAAGGTGTGTTCTCTTCAAGACTTTTATTCACCAGTAGAGAATCTTCCTCAGAGTTGTTTTTCTCTTGTATGATTATAGAATGTTTCTTCTTTTCAAGTATTCTTCCAGACCTAAGTTGAACATTACTAAGGTCTAAAGGAGTAATCAAATAAGTTGGAAACTGTTGGCATTCTATCATGTATGTATTCTGAGGATTTTTATTGTTGGGGTTTGGTATGGGTTGGGCAGGCAACTGATTTGTTATCTAAGGAAATGGTAATGGAAGTGGTGGATTTTGAGGATTTTGTTGAAAATTCTATTGAGGAGGGAAATGTGGATATGGTGGATATTGATAGTACTGAGAGTATCTTCCATAGGGATTTTGTGCTCCTTGTGTCCAAGTTTGAGATTTATTTTGGAATTGGGGCCAAGGTTGCTACCAAGAATTCCAATTTGGTGGGGGTTGATTATACAGCTGATCATGGAATCCTTGTGTTTGAGGTCCTTGCCAAGGCCTTCTAGAGACAAAATTGAGAGATTTTGTGGAATTTGTAGAGGTTTCTTCTTGAAAGAAAGCTTTAAGACCAGGAAGTGAAGGACAACTCTTGGTCTCATGTTTTTCTAAATAAATTACACAAGTCTCTACTACTTTTTCATCCAAAGGGCACTCTCTCAAGGCATGCTTCTTTCTACATTTGGGACAAAAGATTTCTAAGGCATCAGATTCAGTTTTCTACTTGTTTTGTAACTTAAGGGTGTCTATTTGTTCACTAAGACTCCCCAAAATATCAGATTTGAATTCATCAATCATATGTCCTATTTCTGCCCTACTTACTGTCCCAGAAGCAGACTTACTTGCCCTTGCAAGAGCAAGGTATCTTGGTCCTTTTATAGTTTTAGATTTCCCTCTTGAAAGGTTGATACATAATTCAGCTATTTTAGGTAATGTGAGCTGAGATATATCCCCTTTTCCCATCATGTTAAGGATATCTAACCATTCATCCCTAATTGTCTTCAATAAGAGAGCTTTCAAAGTGTCTTGATCTAAGTTTTCCATTTTTTCCCTCTTGATGTTATAGTTAAACCTCTCCAAAAATCCTTCCAAATTTTCATCCTCTTTTTGTAAAATTTTAAACACTTCCTCCTTATGGTTGACTGGCATACAGCAATCCAAATAACTCTCTAGAAAATCTTGTTTCATGTCTTCCGATGTCCTAATAGAACTGTTGATCAAACTCATAAACCATTTTAATGCTGCTCCTTTCAATGTTGAAGGGAATAGTTTAAGTTTTTGAGCATCTTGTAAGTAGTCATAGGTTCTACATATGACTTCAAATTCAAATAGGAAGGTTTCATGGTATTCAGTTTTGAGTCCATAAAAAATTGGAAGGACAGAGGGTGAAATGTTTTTCATAGTTGCATTGGTTTCTTAATCTACTATAGGAAACCCAAAAGAGCTTCCCATTTCTCTTCTACCTCTTCCTCTGCATCCTTCTCCTTCTGCACCTCTACCTCTACCCCCTCCAAATAGTGTGTGTTCTCCATTAAAAACTCGTCCTCCCCCTTCTTCTGCCATAGTTGATTCTTTTGTGGAAGTTGAAAAGTTTATGTCCCTAGCAGGCGTCTCAGAATCTTCTCCTAAGACAGGTTTAGTGGATAAAGTGGAAGGTCTTTCTAATGGAATATCTGATCTTAAGTTCTCTAGAAGTCTAGGATCAGTAAAGGATGGAATGTGGGTTTGAGTTGGAGGTGTGTTGGCTCTTGGTCTTGGTCAAACAAGTGGTGTTCTAGGAATCAAGCTTCTGCCTCTTATGAATCTACCCCTTGAGTCTCTTTCTCTACGCATGTCATTGTTTTTGGAAGGTAAGAAACAAGGCTACCTAGTTACACTTCCCCGACAATGGCGCCAAAATGTCTGCTCAACTTAGTGTTCCTAAATTGATGTCATAAATTGTCAACCAAGGTTAGTAAACTGTTGAAGTGAAGTGCACTATATGTGCCTAGGTATATGTTTCTCACTACGTTGTGTTTAGTGTTTTTTCAATGTTTTTGGTTTTGTGTTTTTATTCTAAGAGGAAAATAACTAAGTGTTGGTAGAGAGAAGTTGTTGGTTACACTAAAACAGAGAAAAACCTATTCTAAACTATGTATGGTGCTTGAGAACAGAAAATGCAAAACTTTAACAAGAAAAATAACTCATAACATGAATTCAATAACTCATAACATGAACTCGGTCCAATTCATTCATTATAAATATGTTGGAATAGCTTGAGAAAAGGATAAGCTTAATGCAATGAGGTTCTTCTAAGTAAACAACAATCTACAATATCACAGAGAAAATCCCATCCATGGCTAGAAATTTGTTTGGAACACATTTGGAAAAGATAGTCTGCAACATAATGAGTGACTCTATTCTAAATTATCCTATGACACTGAAATTAATCCATTCTGCAACTCAAATTGTCACTACTAAGCCTCATTCGAAAGTTAGAAATCTTTTGGAATAGTTTTGGAAAAAAGGCTATTTGTAAAATTATAAGAGATTGTAGAACAGTCAAGGCATTGAAACAATATCACTAATTCCTGTCCATATGATGATGTGTTGGAAGATATTAATAACAAGAGTAGTTTGTAAATAATGAAGGCCTTGAAGTCTAATGGAACAGAACTAGCATACAACTAACTAATGAAACTGGAAATACATTAAATGGAACTGAACAAGAGTGCAATCAATACTTGAAATATAGTGAACAGAATTGAACTAGAGTGCCATTAACCTCTGGAGTTTTACAACTAAAATAAAGTGCAACTAATCACTAAAATACTACAGCTCTATCTCATTCGGTGTTAGTGATATTTTGGAACAATTTATAAGAGCAATATTGGCTGTAACAATTGATGTCAGTGAGCATAAAAATATGAAGTTCAGAAAAAACTGCAACTAGACTCTAAAACACCACAGCTATGTCTCATTCAATGTTAGTGATATTTTGGAACAATTCGTAAGAACAAGACTAGCTGTAACATTTGATGTGAATGAGCATAAAAACATAAAGTTTAGAAAACTACTTAAATTAGGAATGAAACAAGGCTAAAGTTACTTATCTAAAAAATATGCACAGAGTTTCTCGGGCAGTAGGGGCCCTCTACCACTGGATTAGCATACAAATCTCCTCAAGATTGCCTTAGATCATGCAATGAAGTTGAATTTTTTTCATTAAAGATAAAATTCTTTAGAAATAGAGTATTACGGACTTTTGAGATCTAACAACAAAACATCAATCTAGCTAACTCTCTCTCGGTCTCCCGAGTCATTCTTATAAAGAAATACATAACTACCCTTGAGAGGAAATAGGGATAAGTGTCGTTCCCAATTAAAATCAAATGAGAACTCTTATGGAAGCCTCGTACTCTTACTAGAGACATCTGTAGAGTCCCTGTCCTGGTAGGAATCTGCTTTTTAGTTTTGATCTCTTCCACGTGCATAACCACCTATAGATTCTTGCTCAGACTTCGTAGAGAGCAAGAAATGATGGGGGGAGTGTTCTGGAATTCAACCATATGTGTTTTCCTTTGAAGTGACACTTGTAACCTATGAGAACATGAAGATAGCTACAGAATAGGCAACTAGCTACAGAATGGCTGCATTCTGTAGCTGAGTCTAGTCAAAAATTACTACAACAACAAAACCACGAAAATATAGTAAGTCAGTCATTGTATACATTCCTAAAGTGACTTTAATTAATCCTATTGATCATTTAAACCTGTAATTGATAAGGGACAAAGGAAATGAAGTGAAATTGGGTGAAAGAAAAGTACATCTTTGGTGCTCAACAGATGGTATAAACATAACCATACTGTGCATAGATCAGATCATTTTTTAACGCAATTTGGAGAGCAGATTTTTTGGCCTAAGGGAAATGCGATGCTATATCTTTGCCTATAGCAGGAAAAAGGGATCTAAGGAACCAGTCCATGTAGACATGGTCTTCGAAGGTAGGGGCTTGGCATAGGCTCTTTCTTCTCCACCATTCTTGGACATAATCGGATAGGTTGGTCACAAACGATTGACGGAAGGAGGTCAAAAGTTCGGTACCAGTTTCATAACGAAGGGGAAGTTGGAAGTAAGACATAAAATCTCGGGAAATGGTTGCAAAGGTAGTATGAGAGGAGGAGGCCTGGTCAACATACCACTTAGAAGCTTCTCTAGTAAGCATACGTTGGAACAACCGAAGATGGACAGAGTCATTGGTGATGGATTTAGGCGAACACCACATGTGGAAAGATTGAACATGGTTTGTAGGATCTTCTCCAGCAAGACCTTCAAACTTGGGGATGTTGGAAGGGAGCTTGGTTGGCATACTAGGCTAATTAGCGTCATGGCGTATGGGGTCATTGATCAACTGGTTAAAATCGAGAAGCCTGAGGCCTACCATATAGGGAAGCAAGGGAGCAGTCGGGATAGTTCTTGTTGCAGTCCCACAAGTAGTATTCCTAGCATTAGGGTCGGGGCTACCACCAGTATTAAGTCCTGAGCTAGACATGGTGAAGGTGATAGGGGGAGAACCAAGGATGGAACAAGAAGGGGAACCCAATGAACTAGAAGAGGAGTCAGAATGCGGACTCGATGGATGAATAACTCGAATCCTACGTGAAAGAGTAAGTCTTCCTAACAGAAACTGAGGATGAAGGCCAAGAAGTCCCCAGGATAAACGCCTAGGGGGTGCAATGATGAAAGAACAAAAACGGATCACAAAGCGAAGAGAGACCAAAAAGGGTAGGGAGGTGTAGGATCAAATGATTACAATGTCGAAACAAGGGCAGAGAGGTGTAGGATCAATTGATTACAATGTTATAGTCTTTGTCTGGCGGTGTTAACCAAGCACTTATTCACTTAGGGTGTGTGTATTAAGTGTGTTAATTTCAATTTTTAAAACCAGATGTTTGTAGAGAAAAATAAAAAGTGTGATGTATAACTATAAATAAAGTTGTAGATAACAGTAAGTGAAACTGAATATAACATAAAATAAACAGCTAAATATGAATTAATCTAAACCCAAGGAGGCGGGCCTCTCAACAACTAGTCTATGGGTGGGAAAAAATCTAGTCAAAACACACCAAGGTAGCCAATGGATCTAAAATCAGGAGGGACAATGATATAAATGTCATATCTACTGAAAATAGGTGTAGAAAACAACAAAAAATCAGAGGGAAAATTGCTGCAAATGAGGTGGTGAAAGGCTACAACCTGGAGGGAAACAGAGGGGACCCTAGAGGAAGACCTAAAAAAACTGAAAAAGACGTGTTTTTAATGGATGAATAACCAATCTGAAGTGGATTTGAAGGTAAGGGATCAGATCTGAAAAAAGACTGAACACAGTGAAATTTCAAACGACCTGCTGCAGCTAAAACTCCTCCTCGAAAGGTGGAGGGTACTGAAGCCCTAGGGGGCTAGGTTCCCACTTTGATGAGTAAAACAGAGCAATTAAAGGTCTAAAACGAGTAGAGACAGAGGGCAGACAACCCTGAAAAGATGCCTAGAAAAACCCAGAAAAATCTCAGAAAAATTCCCGCAAAAACTTCAGGTCGCAGTTTCTGACCTAATTTCTGCAGAGGTCACAGGTTTGGGGCATTTTTTTTTGCCCTAAAGGTCTAGGTCGCAGGTTTGGGCCTGTTAGCCCCCCATAAATTTTTTACAGACAAAGTAGGGGGCTAAATTGTTTTTGAGCCTTCAAGGAATGCATCTCCCCTGAAGACACATCATCCTTGAAGTCTCTTATGCCTTTTCCTTCGATAAATTCCCCACTGTTGACTCCCTTTACAAGGTCTCACTGATTTGCAAAGGCTGTGCCCCAAAGGACTACATCTGTCCCTTGCACCACTGCAAATGTCCCATTCTCAACCCTTTTTTCCCCTTTGTTAAAATTCCCCTTTTACCCTCTAAATCCTCCCAAACCCCCCTTTAAATCCTACAAGTTCCCCTTGTTTGGCCCGTTTCCCCATTTTTTCCCTACCATTACCCTTTCCCAACCTTAAATTGCATTAAAAAATGGCCCAAAAAACCATATTCTCCATATATATGGGCTCAGCACCTTTCGGCACCAGCTCCTCATCTTTTCCCTCCACGCGACTGCGGCGCTGGAACCACCCGCTAGCCCGAAAAGTTCTTATCTAAAATATGCATCGGGCGCAGTATCAGCCATCGATCTATACAGATCCGACGGTCGTCGCGGCCCCCGCAATGTCCACTATTCACCCTGTTCACTACCCGATTGAATATAAGTCGCCCATCTAGCTGTTGATCGGACGGTCCAAAATGCATCTGCCCCGGTGGTCCCCGCCCGCGCACTACTCAGAAACCGTCGGTTTTCATCACACCACTTTTGAAGGGCGGGAGGTTTTCCCCATTTCACATTGATTCCACTCATCAAACAATGCATGGCAGTGACACTATTTCAAAACCGCCCGCTCATCGCTCGTTATCGTTCGGCACAAGACGCAGAGCGATATACATATCAGCCATCCGATCTACGATCGCCCATCTTGTTAGTCATCAATATTTTTCACTTGTTAGTGATGAATATTTGTAACAACCAATTTTTCCAACAGTCGATCTAAAAATTTGTCAAATTTTCCAGCTGGGAAAACACCTATAAAACTTTTTTTCCCTCCTACCTTTTCAGTCCGCCCATGACGAGATGAAACCTCATTATAAATCCTACCTAGCCTCAGCCATACTAGTTCACCCAGCTGCTCTAAAGAGACAATCCAAATCTATTCAAACAGTCTCCCCTAAGTTAGGAAGTGGCGCTTTAAGGAATTTCTCCCTTGGCAAACTATCAAAGAGCCAAAAACCTCCATCTACTATATACCAGTCATAACAGACCTCCCTACTCTACTAATGAAGTTGGTTACAGCCCTAGGTCGCGCCACTAATACACCCTTAAGTCTCAGCAATGCATAGACCATAAGTCAAGCTGATTTTAGCTTTTTTTACAGTGTTTGATGGATCTTTCAAGGACAGAATCATACCAGCATCTCAAAAGACAATTTTTGGCTCCACATGAGAAGACAACTGCTTTTCAATGTGATCTTGAGCCTGAGATACAATTACAAAGAAAAGAGTTTTTCATCAAGCTCTTGCGACCTCATTCAAAGCTTGAAAGGACAGTAAAAGAAAAACAACACTGTCAAGAGGTTGATGATGTGACATGACTAAGAACCTCCTTCATTTATAAGCAGAGGGTTTTTTGAAAGCACCTCCTTCATCTATAAGCAGAGGGCGATGGTCAAAGTTTGACTTGAAGAGTTGCAAACTGATTGTAAGACAAATTTTTTTTTAATAAACAGTCAAACAACAAATGAGGATCTCTACATTAAAATGATGATTCAAGGCAGAGGTATAAGAGAAGCCACTAACAGTTTGACTCATCAAAATTCTGCATTTAACTGAGACAGAAGGTCGAGAAGAACATCAGACATTTTTCCAAGTGAAGGGCCTCCTTCATTCATAAGTACAGGGCCAGGGCAGTGACTGATTTCAGGGTTTTTACTGACTGAAAGACAAATTTTGAAAACAGTGAGAGACAGTTGAAACAGAGAAATAATGTAAAGAGACTAAAAAGGAAAGAAGGGGTACCACTGTAATCCAAAGGGTTAAGCTTGTCTCTTAACAGGGTTTCTTTCAAAAGACAGTCTGCAGCTCAAACAAAACAAAATTGAAGAGTAGTTGACAACATGGGTCATCGCACAGGCAAAATAAATGATAGTTTCTTTTCAAAGAGTATTGATCTTCCTACTCACAAAGGAATGTCTTTCAAATTATTTATCTTAGTGGACAGAAGTAAATCTGAGCTCAGTTCCCCAAGAGGCAATACAACTGAACACAGTTGTTCATAAAATGAAAAAAGGACATTGGCATGTTTTCAAATTCTGGAGAAAATTTCAAAAAAAATATAGGCATGTTCCTTATAAAAAGGTCAAAAGTACCATATCAATGCATTTTTAGTAAAGAGAGAGGTGTTAAAGAAATCCCCTTTTTAATGGAAAGAGGTGGAAAAGCCTGAGTAAATGCAACTGCATTTTGCACCCACAATCAGAAAATGAGTTTAAAAGACACCTGACAGTCAAATAATTTTCATAATAGGGCCTTGTCACCTTTAAAGCAACTAGAACAGACACTTTGAATTTCAAATTCAAAAGGGTTAAATCTATGTCCTTGCAGAATGGCAAAGGTGCTCCATAACTCATTGGTGTATTGTTGAGCAAATGTTACATTTTGAAAAGGACATGAAAGGGTCAGCAGTGGCAGAAAGTTATTTTTCAAATATGTAAATCCAGTGAAAAGAGTTTGACCTCTTAAGAATTTTGTATGAGTGAATGGGTTAAGTCTTGTTAAGGCTGTTAAAAGCATGCATCCTTTTGCCAACATTATTCAAAAAAAATGGGCCCCTCATGGCGCAGTTAAAACCATTTAGGTTTTCAAAAGCAAAACAAGGTATTGTTTCAAAGAGAAAAAATTTCAAAAAACCCTTACAAGTATAAGGCAAAGGGTTTTTTGTTTTTTTTGCATTAAAGGAACAAAGAGACCATTGCCCCCACTTGTTTGGCATTTCAAAACAAAGGAATGATCCTTCCTTTGCTGGTAAACTGAGTCAAAGAATAAGTTTTGAGAAAATTCACAAGTTTTTCAAGCTTTTTCACCGCGCGGCACGCTCAGGCGCACAAATTACGCAAGGTTTAACTACCGTGCGGCGCGCCCGTAGATGCGCGCGATGCGCTTCTAGCTTTTGGTCCTGTCAGCCCGACAGTGACCCGACAGCCAAACCCTACGCGACGCTCTTCATTACAAATGTGTCGCGCACACTTAAGTGGTCCAAACGCCCTCAAAACATTTCTGGAGGTTGCCCAAAGCTTTCAAACAACGCCATCATCAAGTCTTAAGGTATTTCTATGTGCCTCCCTTAGGTTTTTCAAAAACTGTTAAGTGGTGCAAAAGGGTTGAAAATCACAGTCTAAACCACAGTTTTAAGTTTTTTGTGAAAACGAAATTCGCTGTGTTTCTGTTGGCTAGAAGTGAAACATTAAAACTTGTGAGTTCTGTTGATAAGAAAAAGACATTAAACCACTCTCAAAACATGTGGAAAAGTGGTCTCTTCTAGGTGTTGAAAAGAAAAAACGGTGTCTTGACTTTCCATTCATAAAACATAGCCAATAAGTAAAGTTACCATTTGCATTCGGAGGCGTTGTCAAACTAGTATGAGGAACAGTGAAGTAAAAGGAGGGCAATGTTTTGTTTGAAGAGGAGTTTATTGGTATTTGACTACTACAAGACCTTTGTTACCACACCAAACTTTTCAAGCTCTGACACCTTATCTTGTAAACACGGTAACCTTTGACTATGTAGATACACTTGGTTTGACTGTGTTTATGGTGTTGAATTTACCTATTGATGGGCATGCATACCAAAAAAGGGGGCAGTATTTTGTTTGAAGAGGAGTTTATGGTTGTTTGAATGCTACAGGACTTTTTGTGACCACATTAAAAAACACAATAAGCTCTGTTACCTTATCCTATTACACGCTGACCTTTGACTGTGTATATGCATTTTTGATTGACTGTCTTCATGTTGTTGAATCTACTGGTGAAGTGGCCTACAAAGAAGAAAGTAGTGTCTCGAACTAAGAAGTTTGTGGTTTTTCCTTTGTCTAAAATACAAGGTTATATTGTTGTCCTCAAAACACCAAAACGCAAGGTGACCTTACCACAAAACACAAAAAAAAAAAATCACTTTGACTGTGTATCTTGATTGACTGTGTTTTTGTTCTTGAAGTTTTCTTATTGAGTTGCATACCAAAGGGAAAGGCAAGCCAGAAGGAAGTCATGAGCAAGAGAGTGCATTCAATATCATCCCAATCGCGATGATAGTGATAATGAGGCCTGCATTCTAGAAAACCTTTTGATCCAAAGAGAGAGACAAATTGATGCATTGAAGGATGATCTTCATAGGGCAAGGAATTTCAATCAATTCTTGCAAATCTAGAATAGGAAAATGAGTGTCCATATGGCCATTCATGAGACAAGGAAAACTAAGTACAAGAAAGAGGCCTCCAAAGCCCAAGCAAGGATAGATGAGCTCATAGGCGATTTTGATGAAAGTGAAGAAGAAGACCAGCCTAAGCGAAAAATGCCTAGAACCATAGGGCTTAAAAG